>BPLQ01015682.1:3950-24516 GCA_021605075.1 Caerostris darwini
AAACTCTCCCCCGCTCCATCGAGAAACAAACACCTTATTGTACCAAAAGCTGTTGCTTTTTCGATTTCCTTGCTTTAATTGTTCTCAAGAGCAGGATATATTTTTCTAATTTTTCTGCATTTAAGATTTCAATTTTCTACCTTTTTTAATTTAAACGATTACATTTTATGCAAATTTTGTAATTAAAGATATGGACGTTAGTGGTACTTAATACAACACTGGAACTCCGTAATCGGTATGTCCGTTGGCCATCTTTTAGTTTAATATAATTAAACACATAGAATTTGCTATTGGATGTTCGAAATTTGACAGCCATAGGGATGAATATAGGAAGGGGGGACCTTTCTCAGCATGAGGTTGGGAGAAATTGGCTTGTAGAGAAAATTTGTGAATGCAGATGGCGCATCTACTGGTAACATTAGATTTTGGTTTTGAACTATCAGTTGGATTCTTACATAGTACCCTCAAAATGTAAATAAAATTTTCTTTTATATCTAATGGAGGATCCATCTCTTGTTTGGATACTATTTTTCCTGTCAAACATAACGCTATTTCGCATCATGGTGCTATCGGCAGGAAAATTAGATTAATTACTCGTATATTGTCTTCAAACTTCAATAAAATGGGTATACGAATCGGATAATTATGGATTTATTACTGGATTAATCTGAAACTTGAAAGAACGAAGTCTGCTGAAGGTAGTAAAATTATTATTATAATTTGAAAGATAAATTAAAAGATAAATTAAAGATAAATTAAAATTCAATTCAGATAAAGATAAATTAAAATTCAAGAGGAAAGTTATAAGAACTGCTATTACCAAATAAGTGAATAAAATAGAAGGTGACATTAATGATTCAAATATCGATTAATGTACTTTAGAAGAAAATCTAAATTTATTGAATATTAAATCGGAAGAGATAAATGAATCAAATTTAAAAATTTAAAAATTATTGGATGCAGATTCTTTTGAAGCAGAATTTCGGACCTTACAGGAATATGGTGAAAGAATAAATGTAAGGAAAATCAGAATTAAAAGAATTAAACAAAAGTGATCTTTCGGCCGAAAACGGAAGTGTCACAGGCAGTAATGAATCCATGAATTACAATAAACAAATTCTGCGCTGGCCTAAATTAACTATTTCTAAATTTAGCGGCGATAATATTCAATGGAATAGCTTTTGGAATTCCTTTTAAGGTAGTTATTCACGATAATGCACTTCTATAGAATGTCGAAAAGTTTAACTTTTTAAAATATTATTTGTGCGGAAATACATTGAATTCATTTGAAAGATTCTCAATTTATTAAAAATTTTATGTAACATAACCTTTTGTAAGAAACAGACACTCTTTTGGGCTCAATGGTAAATAAAACACCATAAAATAATTATTAAATATTAATAATAGTGCATAAAATATAGGTATTTAAATAAGAATATAATAAAATAAGGTTTTTAAAAATAATTTTCGAAGTTGCGTTTAAATAAAAATAGAAACTTTTTAAACAACTCAGTTGAGAAAGGTTAACTAAAAGGACATCTTACTATAATTGAATAACATTTAATATTAATATGATTGTTTTATTTTTATTTACTGATTAAAATTTAATTTAATACATATTGACGAATCGTAATCTCACTTGTGATAGTGATAGTGTCATCTTTAGAATTTTTTTCCAAAAGATGGCAGCGCCAACAAATTCTCAGCAATTTTCATTTTGAATATACAACTATTATTAGAAAGATAATCATATCTCATCAAAAGATATTTATTTATTTCTTGATTTTTTTCCTTTCTAAGCCGATAGGAATTGATATACCAACTGACAAAATAAAAATAATATTCTGAAAAATTCAAAGCTCTTATGATACAAAATCCTGACATAAAAGATTACAATATTCCACCTTGAGTGATCTTTAGAACAGTAACAGAACAATGGCTGTAGTACTATATGATTGCCATTCATCTGATAATCCATCTGCATGGAATCGCTACCTTCAAAAATTACTTCGACAACTTAATTACTTCAGCAAAATACAAAAATACAACATTTCTCTTGGTAGGTCTCTTGATAAAAATATTCTATGTTAAAATTCAAATTAATACTATTTGTTGTATAGTATTCATGCATATAACTTATGTGTACATTAAATAATTTAGGAGTGTAAAATAAAACTGTTAAAATTCACCTTTAATTAATATTAGTATTGCCGGTTAACATTTAGCAAAAATTTACAGTTTTTTTCCCTTCTCTAGCCAGAAAAACAAACCCATGAATTTGCTACAATTGCTTTAATAGCATTTAATTTTTTATGGCTTTCTTTTCTACACATAAAAAATGTTGTTTGAAGCTTAAGTTAGGTGAGAAAAAAAAAAGACCAAGGAGTGGAGTGTGTGGCAGATGATAATTTTTAATTCATTTACAGATGTTAATTTGGAATTTATTTTTTATTTATTTATTTTATAATTTTTTTTTTGATGTTCGAAAAATTAGCTGCTTCGCTTCTTTCAAATTGGAAACTGAAATTTCAAGTGTCACAACACATGTGATCTATGCATCTATGAATGCTTTAAATTCAGTCTTACATTGCCACACTTGACTTCCAATCTTCAGTTTTACTAGTACGAAGATTAGATAGGATTTTTTTGACAGGATCTTTTCTTAAATTTCAAGATTAGATAGAATTTGATCGAGTTTTTGTCACTTCTAAATAAACAAATATCGTCTGCATGTATTAAACATTCAGTTTGATTCGGAATGACCTTAAAGATATAGCGCATATAAACAGTGAAAAACAAGTAATATAAAAAAAAACCAATTTTAAGTCAATTCCTAGTTTTTTTCACTCTATTGCAGAAAGTACCTTATAAATAATTTTCATTCATTATTTTTAAGTTTATCTGGTGGATATAGGCAACGTAAGTCTGAAAAAATATATAATTAAATAATTAAATTAAATTTAATTACTGAATCAATATTAAAAAAAACTGCATTACCATCCAGTGTCATCTAATACAAGTTTTAAAAAAATGTATTTGAACTCGAGTGGATGAATAAAAAGTATTTTATGAACGATTAAAAATTTGAACATATATATATGTATGAGTGTGAGCTATTAGAAGGAATTGAAAAATATTCACAAAAATAATAAATATTTATTAATAAATAATATTATATATATAATATTTCACAAAAATAAAATCTTAATGTTTATTTCTGTTATTTGCAATATTCCACCTACCAGAAGCAACTACCTTTTTCAGGTTATTGTGTTCAAGGTCAAGTGAATCCTTTCGCGTGTTTATCTACTCTTTCTGCCTTGTATGACATGTATTATTTCGCATGCTGATGTTTTGAAAGGTTCGTGTTTGGTATCATATATAGATTATACTATCACAAATCTGCGAAATTGTCAGGATGTAATAAAGTTGTCAAAGTTGATCCACGATACAATAAGCCACATTTTCGTCTTAGAAGAGCCTCATAACACACGCATACAGGAGAGAAATGTCGCTCTTCAGAACTTTTTGAAAGGACTGTGAGGGAAACCAGAAAAATCTATAGAATCAGCGTGATGATGCTCAAGTGTTTATAAGTTTTTTTTAGGTACTTTCCCTTTATAATCAGCATATAAAAGGATAAAATATTTCCGTTTTGAAACAAGCGAAATGTTCAATTTTGCGATTTTTTTGTGTGTGCAAGTGCACCTCGTAGAAATCGCAGAAGGCGCATCATTCGAGTACGTTTCAGAGTTCGACCGAGGTAAAATAGTTGCATACAGAGACTTTGGATTATCCTTCCAAGAAATCGGTTTATTTAAATTTCGTTGGTTTTCAGAAGTCAATTTTTTTTTTCGATTTCTGAGTGAAATTTGTCTGAAATAAGGTAACTTCTTAAAATTATATAGTATAAATTTCAAAATTTTTCCTCTTACAGTCGATAAGCAGTCTATACAGTCGATAAGCATGTCAATAAGCGTAAACTTGGATCTTCTCATTAATAAACATTGTTTCTTATAAAAAAAAATTTAAAATTTTTTTATAGTATAATTATTAAGTATTTGTTATCTTACATTCCTCTAAACTCGTTATTGAGTTTCATCATTGAAATTAAAGAATTATGAATCAGTAAGTCATTAAAAATTGTCTGAAAGTTCCTCTTTAGAATGTTAGAAAACGGAGTTGATACAGTTTTACATTTCATTTATATGTAAAGAAATTTGATTTGAGTGTTCCTTATTTTCATTTTATTTATTTATTATTTTTTTTTTTGCAAAATATTTTTCCAAACTCTAGGCAAATTATTATGTATCATGTAAGTACGACATTAATAATAGAATTTTGTTTTCTTAATGACAATTTTTCTTAATGGTTTTAAATATTTTCTTAGGTGCCTTGTAAATCAGTTATTTGACGTATCCTGCTGTTCCAATGTAGAACACATTCAGCGAAAAGAAGAAATTTTCATTCCACTTTGAACGGACATCATGGTTTCACGTTAGCGAATATCGAGAAACTCTCAACATATTCCATTTTTATAAGGTAGGAATCTGAGAAAAATATTGAGGCGTTTTCTTTTACTTCCGCTAAAAGTAAATATCACAAGGGCTTAAAAGGTTTTTTTGTTTCATACGGGGTTTTAAAACAATATTTAAACATTTTTATACAATGCTGCTGATTTTTTTTCTGATTTCAAGCATATTATTACAATAACTTATATGACAACAGATTTTTAGATTCAAATTTGTCTGTAGCTTCTTATAAACGTACATAAACATTTTGGACTAATTTTGAATAGAGTTTTCTGACATTGTGCTGTGTAAGAATAAGTGATCTTGTCTATATTGATGCCTTGTCGCTCCGAGAAATGACTTGCCTATCTCCATTTCTGTATGTTTCTGATCATCGCTTGCTAATTGCATTCCCGATCTTTTTTAAGATAATTATATGTCTACGAAATATCAGTTGAAGCTATCAACTGTTAAATATCCCATCAATTTAATATTCACCACCAATTTTTGATATATTTCTTCTAATTATATACTTGTTTTAAACTCTTCAGGTGGAAGCAACCTTTTCTTTGAAAGTTTTTAGATTCCCCTTAGGATGATCTTTTGAAATTTGCCACTCTTATTTTGTAATCCAGTGGAATATGGTACTATTCTTTTCTCGGATATTTTTCACTCGGCAACTACATTTCTTCTGAATCGTAACTCTTAGCTTCTTTGGTGTCTGTCCCAATCTACCACGAATAGTTCTTCTCCTTCTTTATCAATATGGATTGTATCCCGCAGAATTTTTATCGAAAAACTCTATATACATTTGCATATTTGCATATTATCATCACGTACTATATCGTTTTGTTCTGATGCTATAATAATGTAATGTAATTATTCATGTATTGTGAAGTAAAAGAAGAAGCTTCTTTTACTTCAAAATACATGAATAATTCTCATTTGGCTTTATCTTAAAACCCAAGCTTATCAAGCTTCGTTATTCTTAAAAGAAATTCCTATTTCAGGACGATTTCTGTGTTGCTTTTTTATTATTGTAACACATTTTAGTTTGTTATAAATACGTGATTTATTTTATAGAACAATATGGATTTTTTTGGAGTGAAAATTTTATTTTATGAACGAATTTCAGAACGAGTAAAACTTTTCTGAAGCAGTAAACCGAGAAAGGGGGAAAGTGTCACACAACATATTTTGTGTAATAAATATTTAATATACATTAGATTACACACACGGAGAAACATCTAAGGTTAATTTAAAAAAAAGGGAGGGTGGGGAAAGGTGTAGCATTCTACCACAAAAAACAAATCTTAGCCACTAGTGAGGAAGTTTAGTCTAAATACTACTGATACCCTGCAGCAAGTTTTGCCATATTCACGAAAGGAGAAGTTACAAACATATATATTATGTCTAAATACGATATTTCTACAGTTAGATAATGTTTTTAATCTTTTGCGATTAAATGCTAAAGGAAAAATAATGGAAAGGTTATAATTAATCCCAAATGAATATTAATTAAATTCATAAATGCTATTATGAAAACTCTTCTAAACACTCGTCTCTTTTGAAAAATTTTCATAAAATTATTTCAATAATCACTGTAAGAAATAAACGATTAAAAAGTTGTTTTTTTCCTCTCTTTTTAATATGTATTTAATTCATGGACGGTAACTACACTTTTCAATTGGTTAAGAAGCTCAGCAAGTTTAACAGTTTGCTTGTGCTGCCATCTCTTGCATAAAAGTACATCTATCGTAAATTTGGTAATATCAAAAGTGAGATTTCAACGTATCAATACACATAAATTTACATTTAAATCGAGAAATAAAAAAAAAAATTAATCATAATAATATTAACATTGGTTTCTTTTACAAATATTTCGAAACATTTTATTTTTATCTGTGTGTTTAAAAAGTTTCTATATTATTTAAATGTAATATCTTTATTAAATTAAAAAAAAAAAAGCTTTTTTAATTTATTCTTGTTTCAATAGTTTTGTCTACCATTGAATAATGATCCCAAGAGAGTGTTTTTTCGAAAGGTTTTGTTACATATAATTTACATTTTGGGCAGTAGAAGTAAGTAAAGTAGCTAAAACTGAAGTAAAAGTAAAAATAGGTCACATAAAATTTCTTCGTAATCCGTCTTGTATTGTGTTGTTAAAGACAGGCATTTAAATTTTTTTATCGTTTTATTTTAGCTATTTTCTAGTTATTTAAAATTTTGTGGTATTAGCCTTCGTAATGCTGATTTGTATGAGATGTCTGAACAAGATAATAAAAAAAAATCAAGTCATTTTATTTTTATTTTCTTTAAAAAAGGTGAACTGAAATTTATTTTACAATATGTGCTTAAGTAAGAAATAAATCAAAATAGATAATGTACCAGAAAATATAAAAAAGGAACCATATTATAAAAGTAGTAATATTTTTTGAATGCTTGATTTGTATTTCCTTAAATGGCAACTGTATGTGATACTTTCGAGGAGGAATGTTCGTTTCTTTATTAAATAGTTAAACATAAATATTATTTACACTCTATAAATATTAAAAGTCTGCTCTTTTCAGTGGTTTACACTTTCTCTTAGACCATTTTGTTATATTATTTCACTGCACTCACCTCATATTATTTCAATGTACATTAAATTTGTGACTACTGATTAAATTAGTCTGATGTTTAATTTTAATTTGAATGAAATAGAATTATTATAATTTGTCATTATTGTTAATCTTTTTTGATAAGATTTAAATTATGAATTAATACTTTAACGAAGAATATACTAATTATCTTACGTACATTCGGATGCATATGTAAGTCGTTTCAGTTCATTATTTTATATAAAATTTAAATATCTCACATGTTCTCTAAGGTATTAGATTTGATCTATAGACAAGTGCAATATTCCTTTTATCTATTTAGTTTATTATTTTTTTTGCCTAACGCACTACTTAGTTCTAGAACATAACATATTTTTAATTTCCATTTCGACTATTCAGACATTTAAGGCTTGTTAGTTAAGATTTTTTAAGTTGAATTTTTTAAAATTTCCTTTAAATATACTAGCTACTATTTTCTAAGTATAATTGTATAGTAATTTTAATAAAAAAAACCTGAAACATTTGTTATTTTTAATTTAACTTACACTTTAATCAACATTAGAACATAAGTACACAGAAAGCAAAGCTTTCAAAAATCAAGTTAACATCTGGTCGGATGCCAAACTGTTTGTTATAAAAATAGTGTTGCCATTAGAATAATAATACATATTACAATATTATTATAGCAAATAATAATTAGCAAATAAAATTAATATTTAACTTTTCAGTTTTTTTTTCTAAGATTAAGATTGTGGATCTGAAACATATTATAAAAATATTGTTGAAATAGTATGTATTCTTAATAAATTTTATTTTTCAAGTATTAAAAATATTCTCATTATGATTAATTTAATGCTTTCTTTGATTACTTTTTATTGTATTGAGATTTGTTTTCAATTTTTTATGTCTTAAAAATTGACGAAACAAAATATGCAAATATTTGCTAATTTATTGCTAGATTTTTTTTCGCAATTTTTTAGTAACATTTTAAAATTTTTTTATTTATACATAAGAAATGTTTCTTATATAACAATTAACAATTTTAGGTAGATGAAGATAGCAATTTTCGTCATCATTTTATTCTATACATGATTATCAGTGATGCATCTAACAATGTTATGGTTGTCAGTCAATTAATCGAGTAGAAATACTTTCACTAAAATGATGGGCATGATTTTGAGATACACAATTTATTTACTTACAATATTTATAAAATAAAATTGGTTAAGTTTAACCTTACGCATTTAAAGTTTCTGACGTATTATTTTCATCATTATCTATGAAAATTGAAAATTAAATCTGTAACAACTATTTACTCACTGTAAATTTAATATTGCAATCATTTTGGCTATGTAAAAAATCTTTCTTATTTCATACTCTTGACTATTATGTTTATTATAATTGCACATTACTTTCAATGCATTTAATTATTAATTTATAGATTGCTTGTATCTGCTTTTGAATTTATTTACAATCAGATATCATTTTTATCGCAAACCTTTTTAAATACAATGTTTAATTCATAATAATTATTCATTATAATATTACTAATATTTTTTATAGGCATTTACAATATTTTGCGGCTAGGGTATTCAACATGCTCATATGTATGAAAGAACTATGTAAGCCATTGCTAAAACTAAAGTAATCTTTGAAGTCCTGCCGTGTCATGCAGCAACTCCTTTGGAAGAAGTTCAGGAATTATTGTGAGTAAGTTATAAAATATTTGATTTGAAAATGATAAAATTTAAATATAACATAAATTTTATGTTAATATATTAACTTTAAACAACAATTAAACATTTCAATCTGTGCATTAAACAAAATGTGAATATTTATAAATAGAATTCTATTTTTTAAGCTATGACAGAATACAACAAACCTTTTTCTGATAGGGCTTACAACGTTTTAAGGATTCTTATTGATAGATTTTTCAATATCTTAACAATTGTCTTGTGGAAATTTCAGTATATTTTACTAAGATGTCATTATTTAAGGTCTTGCATTTTATTCAATGTATATTAACTTCGTTATTATTTACCTAATCACTTTGATCCATTTTATCTAAAATACCAAGCATTGTAATTATCCATTATAGTGTTAAGTATCAGTTATAGCATGAATCAGAATAGAATTATTATTAAAAAGCTCACTAGATAAATATGTATTCATATTTTTTTCTATAAATTTATTGCAATTATTATTAAGTAAATTATTTGTTGTTTTAGGAACGCCACATTCCTTCAACAAAAATGTACAAGTTGTATAATTTAAAATTCGATGATTTTTGTTTGAATGATAAAGAAATGCTAAAAGCTTCCCTCAGAATGTTCATGGATTTGGGTTTCATTTAAAGCTTTGGCATAGAATATGACGTAAATAATTTTTTATAACATTTTTTAATTATTTGTACATTTTATAATACTAAATTCTCTGTCTTTTTTTTTTCTCAAAAAGTAGTCAACTGGATTGAATCAAATCAAAGTTGTTAGCTATTTTTGTAGAATTGCCTGAATTAGCATTTTGTAACACCTTTTTTTCTCTGCTGCGTTATAAAATTAAAATTTATATTAACTGTGGAAAACTATACAAATGAAAATTATTTAAAAAAATAGAGATAAAGTATAGCTTAAAGTTTTCGATTGCATTTGTTGAAAATAAAAAAAATTAATTAAGAAAATTTTTACGACAGAATTTTATATTTCATTTTGCAAAATAAACTATACACACTAATGATTTCAACGATAATATAAGGATGCACTTAATAACATATTATAATACACTTAATAACATAACAATAACATAATTATATTTATTATATTGAATATTTTATAACATTAACATTTTTCTGAAACATGAAGTAGAATAGTTAATAGTATACTATACGAATAAAATAGTTAATATTGAAATGATTAATTTTTACAAAAATTTGTAACATAAAATAAAATATTGAATAATTCTTTAATGAAAAAAATAATTCCAATATAGTAGTCCCTAACATTTGCAGGGACATGGCTTGAGACATTTGGTAGATGTTTTAAAAACTTAAGTATGTGACTGATAGCTTTCACTATATTTGTCTAATACATAAAAATCTTGTTACTTTTAAATTGAGCTCTCACAAAAGTTTTAAAAGTAGATGTATTATGTTGTTCAACCCATCTAATAAAATTCACCACCTTTCAATATTGCAAATGTTTTTTCTTTTTTAGAAAATATTTGCTAAATATATTTGTTAAATGATGTGAATTCAGAAAAGCTGAAAATAAATATCAATATTTTCAGAAATATTCTTTTAAGTTATAAAACAAGCCATCCTTTTTTTCGCACAAATGTCTTACATAATCAAGAAAATTATAGAAAACAAAAACAGAAAAAAAATATAAATGTATCCATAATAATGTATTTAGTTGAGAAGTGAAGTATTAAATTTAATAACTATACCTCTATATTCATTTTACTAAGAATAGGCAAGAAAACAAACGCACAAACAAATAACTGTTAATAAAAATATTGTTTAAAAAATTTGTTAATCTATCTTTATAAAAATATTTGAAGAATAATTTTAAAGGAAACAAGTATATGACAATTTATTGACAGAAAGAACGCAATTCCCCTTCACAGATTCATAATTAATTAAATCAATAGATGAAGATTATTATTTTGGAAATGATCCATGAATTTTTAATATTTAATAAAACTGTTGTATAAAATTTTTGTATATCTAAGAAATGTAAGTAACTCCTAGAAGTTTTCCCAGAAGACACTTATTACCCCTCATTACCCGTCAGTGGGCTTTTCGAACGATACATTAGTGGTACATGTGGCCTATTGTTGTACACGCACCAAAAATCCTCAGATTTCTTTGAATCTAGAATTATCACACACATCTTGAAGAAGAATATGCAAATTACAGGAAACCACCAGATGGCGCGGATAGTACGTCACAATGACGAGAGTGTAAGAGAGGGGTATATAAGGAATGGTGGCAAAGAAGTAAAATTGTTCACAAGCGCTTTAAAAGCCTTTCAGTGCAATAACCGCATAGTTATGGCACAAAGGAAGCATTTGGATGATTTTTTACGTGGTAGAATTATCGGACGACTGGAATGTGGACGTACCCAGCTGGAAGTATCCGAGGAACTTGGAATCGGCCAGAGTGTCATCTCCAGGCTTTGGCAATGATTCCAAGATGATGGTAATGTGAGTAGATGTTACAGCACAGGTCGCCCCCGAGTTACAACGCCGAATGAGGACCGGTATTTAGCAGTTGCTGCCAAAAGAAACAGACGGAGCACAGAATCAGATCTGTCTCGTCAGCTACCGGTACGACAGTTTCAAGGCAGATCGTGTACAGACACTTAGGGCACATTGGTCTATATGCTCGTAGGCCTGTCAGATGTGTTCCACTTACCGCAACTCACTGTCGCCTGCGATTAACTTGGAGTAGAGAGCATGCATTGTGGACACCGCAACAGTTGTCTGGTGTGATGTTTTCCGACGAGTCCAGGTTTAGTTTGCAGTCTGATTCTCTCCGGACTTTCATATGGAGAGCGCCAGGTACCCGTTACCCCCAAGAGAACACCATTGAACGACACCGTTACGGTGGTGCAGGATGGCTCGTTTGGGGAGGAATTATTCTTGGTTCCAGAACTGACCTGCATGTTCAGAGTGTAACGATGACAAGCCACATCTATCGGGATGTCATTCTGGAACAACATGTACGTTTGTTTCGAGGTGCCATGGGTGCTGAATTCTGTTTATGGATGACAACGCCCGTCCTCACCGTGCAAACATTGTAGACGAATGCCTTCAATTGGAGGATATCACCCGTATGGATTGGCCAGCATACTCACCGGACTTGAATCCAAAACAGCATGTGTGGGATATGTTTGGCCGACGAATTGCAGCCCGTCAACCCCCTTCCACCTGTCAACCGGAACTTCGTAGGACATTGCTTGATGAGTGGTGTAATATTCCCCAAGTTCAGATTGATAATTGGATACTCAGCATGCCTAGGCATTGTAAGGCCTGTATTGCATCGGCCGGGAGACATACTCCATATTAACCATCATACTAACCATGTTATATTGTTTTTTGTATGTAAGTTCTTTTTTGAAATTTGCTCCAGGGAGTAAAAATCGCAATTTTTATTAATAATGTCAAACATATAGCATCTTTTTTGCTCTTTACCTGTTGTTTAATAAATAGACTTTACAAATAAGTAAAATTTGTTTTGCTTCTGTCTCTTTCTTTGCCTGAACTTCATTATCCTTAATTTATGGACATGAGTGTATATTTACATTAGAAAGTTCTTTTATACTAGTGTTCTTAAGCTTAGCTATAAGCTGTTTGTAGATTAATTTATTTCTAATTTGATATTTTTAAAATTTATATATATATATATATATATTAGTAATTTTCTAGTGTGGAGTTAATTTTGCATTGAATAACTGTTTTTTAAAATTTGTGTAAATATTTTAATTTTGATGAAATTATAATTTTAATACGCTTTTCTCTGTTTTACTTTTAGACCAATCCTTTTAAATACTCCAAATTTTCTAAACTTTAAAATATCAATGTCTCTTTAAGATTATTAAGAATATATGAAGAATTTGAGTGTTTTCTTTAGATTTTAAAATAAAATTATTATTTTTTTTTATGAAAGCAGGTTTTGTGTCGATGGCTGCTTAGTGTGAAGAAGAATTACAAGCCAAAGACATCATAATTGGAGACATGCTTTTAATGTGGCCCAAATGATGCTTGCTATTTTGAAAGTAAAAAAAAAATCTTTTAAAATTTTGTAATGTTTTATACTATTTGCATTAAAAGGATTAGAAATTTTTTTTGAATGAAATTATTTTTTTTCATAAAATTTTCCAGAATAAAATATAAACATCTATTAAATAAAATTTTTCTTCTAATTGTTCTATCTATGACAAATCACATTTATACTACTATTATGTAATTAAATTTGTTCAAATAAAACTAAGATCTATACAATATATTATAGCATTATTTCATGAAGAAAATTGGTGGAGCACATGAAGAAATAAAGGAAGCTCTTAGTATCATACGATAAATGATTTGTGAAATTTCATTTATTCTTGATATTTCCTAATTCTGTAAATATACAGTGTCAGTAAAAATTAATTCAAAGTGGAAACAATTTTAATAGAGATAAATTAGTTTGTCGAATTTGAAATAAAATTGTATATTAAGAAATCCTTCATAGATTAGAATTCATATATTTTTCCTTATCCAAATATTATCCAGTTTAGAAAAAAATCATTGTATAAAAGTACATAACACTACTAATATATAACACTAAATGGCTTTTAAGCATCAATTTTAATAAACTGTAAATTAAGTATTTGACTTTAAACTATGGAATAATTACAGGGCAATCAAATTCTGAGTCATTTATCTCCTGAATAGCACATGAATGTCGTGCATGTCTTGGAAGATGCCATTTTAGCCGCTGATTTCATTGCATATTATTATGTAAAATTTGATTAACATGTAAATATAGTTTGAAATAAATTCATATTAAATTTTTTATCTTAAGCATACTTATATGTAATAAATACATATGAGAATTTTATATGTGATAGTACATCTAATACGTACTTATTTTAATTATATTTTAAAAAGGAAATGGAGAAATATGGCAATCCTAAGAAAATTTGTAGAATTTTCTCACTTTTCTTCTTTTATTGAAATTGAACTGAATTTATTTATTTAGCAACAATGGCTTTAAATTTCTTTTCATAATTTTCTAATAAATGTTTTTTAATTTTTTATTTATTAATTTTAAAATTTATTTTCAGAAGGCATTTTACTGAATGCCATTATATACATTTTACATATACATTATCCAAATAATGTATCCAAATAATATATATATATACATTTTATCCAAGTGGTTGGAAAAGGAAATTATAGTTGGAAGAAACAGCATAACAAAGTACTATTGAGGTATTTTTTTAAATATTATTATTTTTACAATTCATGATATTCAGAGAGTTTTTTATTAAATTGTTGACCTTCATTCTTTTATTTTTCATATTTACGAAAATGCTTATGACAGCTTGTGATATTGCTGCCATCACCGTGGGAAATACAAAATAAAGTAAATTGTATAGATATATATGCATATTCATTTTTCTGTATGACTTATTTGTAAAAAAATATTAATAATGTTGAAATTACATATGTAGTAGTAACTGTATCTTTTTAAATATCTCTTAACTCATTGCTAATGTCTACGTTATTTTATTGTTTTAATATTTTTTAAATTAATGATGAGGTTGTGCTTAGTAATAAAGGTCTTAAATATATTCAAGATGAGTAACATGAAATGAAAGGGAAAATATTCATTATCAAAAGATTTGATCTATAAAGTTGATAACAACAAAGACTCAAATTTGAGTCTAAAGTAAAAAATAGAAGTATTTATAGGTTATTCCATGGAAAGTATTACAGAATATTTGAAATTAAAGAGAGGAGTGCTTGTGAAATACTCGATGTTAAATTGATGAACGAAGAATGGATATTTCCCAAGTAAAATGCTAAAAATTTTTATAAATTATACAGAAATAGATAATTTTAGGGTTACGGAGAATAAATGAAGACAAAATTATCTAAAACGTAATGTAAACGAACAAGACGTGCATCAAACTACGCAAATAGAAAAAAAAGAGATAAATGAAGATTATTATTCTAATTTAGAAGACAAAATAGACCTAAGATATAAATAGTATTAATGAAAATATAAATAATACAGAGAGGCCTATTAAAAACAGAATGATGCCTGCAAGACATAATGATTGCATTGTGTATTCAACAATGAATTTTACACCAGAAACTTATGATAGTGCAATAGTAATGGAATGTAGTAGAAACATTTACTAACATGAAAATAATTAAAAGGGGTTAGGATTTTATATAAAAATTCTGGTTGTGACAAGTAATATAAAGCAAGATTGTTGGAAGTTACATTCGGACAAAGACAGAGAATTTGTTTTGAAGAAAATTTTAGCCCAATTATGAAATTATCTATTTACGAGTGGAAAACTATATTGAAATTAAAGGACTCTATGCAGCAAGACTTAGATTCACAAAACCTTGGCAGAAAGATGATTTTTCTTCTACATTTACAGGAAATCCACGATGTATGCACACAAGGCGCCTTTTGCTATGCGCGAAAATATGTCTCACCGGATTTATTTATTACCATCACCACAAATCTAAATGGCTTGCCAGAAATCACACAAAAAACATGATTTAATCTCTAGTGTATTTCATTTAATGTTGAAGTACTTTAGGAATTTTCTTACAAAAGAGAAAGTATTTGAGACAGTCTACTGCTACAATCGCTGCATAATTCAATCGCCGCTTGCCCCATGCACATATTCTTTTGTCGGTGGAAGAAAAGATCAAGACTCAACTTGATCGATATTGTTATCAGCGCTGAGTTACCAGACCCTGACTCTGCTCTTCATAAAATTGTCAAAAGTCACATGATTCGCGTCCTTGTGGCTTATTGAATACAAACTCACCTTGTCTGTAGACAGTGCTCAAAAAAATTACCAAAAATGTTTGTCAGCGAGATTATCACAGTTGAAGATGGATATCCATCATATCACCGCCTATCACCTGCATAGGGTAAATTCACCTGAGTTAATATACATGGCCAGGCGATCGAAGTTAATAATAGCTAGGTAGTCCCATATTCACCAGTAGAACCTCTTAACCAGTACACTTTTTAGAATATTCGAAACTCGTATCAATGTAGAGTCCTGCACCAGCGTCAAGTCAATTAAGTGTATCTAGAAGCATGTAAATAAAGGAAGCGACAAAGCAACATTTGAACTGCATAACTTTGACCAAAATGAAATAGCCGAATTCCAATCTGGTCGATAAGTATGTTCAGAAGTAATTTGGTGTATTTTAGCCATTTCTATACTACATGATTGGTATCCAAAGTGGACGGTATCCATTTTGATGTCCTCTAGAAAATGGTCAGCAGATTTACTTCAATCACTTTAACGTAAGACATGGTGGAAACCTACAATAAACAACACTTTTGATACTTTTTAAAATTATGTAGACTAATTTGCAACACCCATTTGCATAAACTCTGATGTACCATTCTACTAAACGTAAATGGTGAGGGGTCCAATTTCGTTTACTTTCTTAGACACTCGATGACGTAATGTACCCCATCTTTTACGCACTCTGCAGGGCACGTCTTCTACTTTATTGTGATGGATATTGGAACAAAACTCTCAAGGACCCAATGTTAACTATAACCCCAGTCACGTGAGACAATTGTTTACTACCATGTTGATATACCAATTGTTGCTATCATACTGCTGACTTTCCACTGGAGTTATGAGATAAATTTCAGCTGAATCTATCAGAATATTTCTTAAGAGTTTTAAGGCATAATTCATCAGATAATATTGAGTAAACAGAGAGCGGCTTAATTATAAATAGTTAACTTACTTCATTCCAAGATCTTATCATCTGCATTGGTGGCAATTTATTAAGTGGTACTTATTGTAGTACCCTAAACAGTTTCTTGGCTAACTTCACGTAAATAGTGAGTATGCAGTTTTAAAAAATTACCGTTCAGGCACGACGACTGACTGTGAATGACTGTGTTCAGAAGTCAGAACTGACTGAACGAAGGCAGATCAATTATACTGTCCTCCAGAGCGTGAATCAAAATGAAGGAAAAAATTTTTTTTCTGGATGATCCTGGTGGGCCTAGAAAAGTTTCCCTTACTACAGCTACCCTGGAAGTAGCGAGGAGACAAGGAAAATAGCACTTGCAGCAGAATTGTCTGTTATTGCTGTCCGACTAATAACTGGTGGCAAAACAAAGCACACGATGTTAAGATCCCTGTCTTAGAAAGCAACGAAACTCTTGTATGAGCAGTATCACTCAATAGCTGCAAGGCAAATGTGTATAAAATCTAATTGTATGAGATGAATACACGACGGCCAAAAGAAAAGTCTTGGAAGCTGTAAACCGAACCATGCAGACATTCACAGAAATAATCAAGGGTAAGGTTGCAGTTCTCATTGTGATGGTGTCTGACAAACATTACCTGTAATAGTTAAAGATACCAGGTCTGCTGAAGTAAATGCCTTGCTGAAACGATCCTTTCTATGGTCCGAGATTCAAGTAGTGCGTCTGCCATCAACAGGTTTCCTATGGTGGAAGAACTTATTAGTTATACTTTCCGGAATGTGAACGAGCCATTTTAACGCTTAAAAATGACTAAGTGGCTGCAATTAATAACAACATTTTGTCCAATATTGGGGAAAGGGATGAATTAGTATACACAGCAATAAACATCATAGTCGACCAAGAGGATGTTACAAATTATCCGGTAGAATTTCTTAATTCCCTCACTGCAAATTGTCTTCTTGTACTTCGAATCATACCTAAAGTGAGTGTTCCGGTTATGCTTCTCCTAAACCACCTCTCCTTCAAAATTATGCAATGGAACTGGATTAAAAATGATTTACAACAAAATTTAATTGAGGTAGAAATTCTAACGTTATGTACCGCAGTGTAAACTGTATTTATACGACGTATACCACTTATTCCCAATAATTTTTTGTTTCAATTTAAATGAATATGTTACAGTTACTTGTAAGCTTTTGTTTCGTTATGATAATTAACAAATCGCAGGGCCAGACGTTAAATGATGTTTCTATCTATCTAAGGATTGTTTCTCGCATGGTCAACTATACGTCGTTTGCTCTCACTTCATCAACCCGGATAATATATATATATATATACATTAGCTACAGAAGGAAAAATGTCAACATTAATCACAAAGAAATTTTGTAAACAGTATATTTTTTTACTTTCAATTTTTTTTTATGATTTTCCTTCTGTTAGTAAAATATATTGTTAATTTAGTAAACCACGCGGATGAAATCGCGGATATCAACTATTTTTTGTAATATTTATACAGATATATTGGCTTTCTGTAATCAAAAATATAAATCCAACTTAAAAAGTGAGTAATTATTCCAATGAAAATTTTTAATTTTTAAAACTATAATAACAACTTTATACAAAACTATAATAACAACTTTATTTTACTATAATACAAACTATAATAAATTTTTACAACTACAGTTTCCAAAATATATGTTATAATATTTAAGATCAGTAATATTATACAAATTTGAACAATCATGCCAGTAGAAAATAATGTATGGGCAATTTTAAATCACCTCTAACGATTCACATTCATGTTTCATATTCAAGTGCTTTTAAATTAATAATGCACCAAATAACATTCAGTTAATTTTCTTACAAACTTACATTATTAAAATTTCTGTATAAGTTATGTGTATTCTCATTAATGTTTACTATTGCATCAGCAAAATTGACTCACAAAATATATATGGATTTTAGATTTCCCGTTTAAATGATTCTAAAGACTTTATCTCCTTCAGATTCAAATATTTGCTGACTAGAACACATTGTAATTCGTACCAGGAATCTTTGAATATTGTTCAAAATGGAGCTTCTAATTTAATCATTTGTTTGAAATTTTATTATCAAAATAAACTTTGAATTATACATTTAAAAATATTACTTATTGATTCCATTAAAGATTCAGCTGAAAAATTATTCTTTTTAATAAGTTTTATTCTTAAAATTATTAAAATTATTCTTTTTAAATGTTATTTTTTTAATTTGACTGTTTAAATTTTTCACATTCCTGGATTGGTGAAAAAATCTAATCCTCTGCTGTTTGTTTCCTCCTATTATAATAAATTATATCAACTGAACAATATCAAACCAATGAATTTTTTTAATGATCAGGCTCTTGAACACAGCATTCTAAAATGTTATTACACATCTTAGTGAACGTATTTGTTAACTATTCGAAATAAATACAAAAATGTAATAGCATTATTTCAGAAAACTTAATGATTTTAGAATATTTAAATACATCACATTAGTGTTTAACTACTTAAATTATTTTATATGATAATGTTTAGAAAGTATTACTGTTATTATAAAAGATTGATTAGTAACGCTTTACAAATAGAATTTAGCCATGCAAGTAACCTGACCAGATATATTTCATTAAGTAAAGGCAAAAAATATTTTTATTTTCTTTCAGTAATCTTTAAATAATATATATGAATATTATTATTATTTTAGTATTTAAAGAGTTACATAATTTAACAAAAATAGGATAGAACAAAATTAATTCTTGAATTAAATATAAAATTATAGGCTGATAGATGACTGAAAATATCTGCTAAGAGACGAAAATTCCTTATTATACATTTATAATTGAAATAAAAAAAATATTATTTGTTCAATTATTCCATCATCATTTTCTTTTATATTCAAAAAATTTTCTAAAACAAATTTCTTCTGAACACGAATATCCTTTTGGGAAAGTTTTTAAATTTGTAAACAATGCAGTTTACTTTAAAATTTAACTTTTACTTAATTAATGAAAATATTGCACTATGTTATAAATTTTAACGATAAAACAAAACTAAAAACAACATTGATTAGCTAATGTAGCATCAATATAATCATATACAACTCATATGTAAATAATATTTTCCTTTTAAACTGTAGAAAAATGTGACAACAAAAATTATTATGGACTCTATACTATTTAAATTTTACAAATATAGCTTGTTTAAATATTTATAGAAAATATTTGTTTATAGCAATGTAAACATATATAGTTTATATATAACAACTATTTTCTTTTAGAATGGAAATATAATAGATCACAAACACTATTAACGGTCTAACACTTTGGTAGAATCTCCAACAAACTAATATAAAATACATAGTAATTTAAAAATTAATAAATATAAATATATTTAAAAATTAATTTTTCTTTCAAATAATCATAAAAAAAATTTTGCTTAGAATGTAACTTCTTTTCTGAATTTCACTGATTGATAATTGAAATTCTTAACAACGTTAAATTTTAATAAACCATGGAAAGTAAACAAAAAGGAGATGAATGATTCAACTTATGGTTTGCTTACATATTATATAACACAGTTTTATAAGTGTAATGAAATTAAAATAAGCTATTCCAAAAGAAATTTCACATGCATAGAATGGGAATTGATCAATTAAAAATTGTAGATATAGAAACATATTACCTTTTAAATCAAATGTTTACCCCATTTAATTCCATGAGTTGTTATATCATAAATTTGTTTTTGTCATATTGAATCTCGATTAATAAAAGTTCGTTTTTAGAAACCGTCATATTTTCTAAATGGAAAATTCGCGAAGGTAAAAAGCAATGAAAATGAATCAAGCCTCGTAAGCAGTACGAAATGTTTGCAAATAACAGAAAATCTCCACTATAAGTTTGAGTTCAATCGGTGATAAGACTGTTCGTAACTTCTCCCTGTTAGTTGAATAACACC
>BPLQ01015682.1:40612-50959 GCA_021605075.1 Caerostris darwini
TATATATATGTGTGTGTGTGTGATTTATCAATTATGTGTGATTTATCATTTATTATTATAAATCACACACACACACACATATATATATATATATGTGTGTGTGTGTGATTTATACACGCAAGAGTGCTGATAACTGAAGTAATGTAAGGAACGGAAGGACTAAATTGTCAGAAGGATAATTATGTTAAAAGGACATTTTCCTATTTGTTTTGATGTTCTTGTATTTGTCTTCATAAGATTATAATTTAGAAGGATAATTTGAATTATTATGCTAAAAGTTTAGAAACTAAAAAATCATTAAAAAATTTATTATTTTACATTTATATTTTATTATTTTTTATTTTTAATGAATCATTAAGAAAAGCATTTTAACCAATGTTGTAAAACTTAGCATATTGTTACAGATAGGAAAGAATTATAAATATAAAAGTATTTATAGAAAGTTTTCCATATTAATATTGTTTATAGTTATTAGATATATCAAATACCGCATCATTAGGAAATTTTTTGAGGCCAAGCATAGTTATATATATATTAATTTTTGTTAATAAAAAAATTTTAAGTATTAAAATAAATTACAATAATATTTATTTTTTTATTTTTTGTCCAATTTTACCTACATCATTTGGTTATTGCGTAGAAAAAGTTATAGATTTTGTTTCTCATGTTTTCGGTTCTGTTGTGATGCGACGTGAACAAAGTATGGATTCGGAATTGTGTATGTTAATAGTAATGCACATTTCATTCACTGTTATACATACCAACGTAATTTATTGGTGAAAAATTCTGCAAGCTTTTCTAAGGAATATTTTTGTCTATCATTTTGAATAATCCAACAGTCTTTTGAATATCCTATAAATGTATTTTCGTTTTCAAGGAGTTTACGGAATTCTACATTTCGTATGCAATTTTCTAGGTGAAATTTTAGGATGAATATTTATAAACCTTTAAAAGCTTCCTTACCGAAATTCAATCAACATCAAATGAAGATCAAACAGTTGAGAAAAACAGGAATTATAAAATACTTGTATGTTATTAATTTTTGGCGTGATTAGAGTTTATTCGTAATATTATGTCTAACGCTCTAGTAGTTTACAACCAAATAAAATATCGAATAAATATTGCATTTGAAGTCAGCGGAGGTGTAACAAAAAGGGCTATTTTAGAAACAAGGAGTACAGTGAGAATTTTTTAAATATATCTGTAGTTCAAAATAAGTTATTCAATTAAAAATGTTTCTTTATATGTAAGGAGGCATTGCCATAGATGAGATAGTGCTGACAACTAAATTATATCCCATGATGAAAAAATATAAGGGGGAAACTTATATAAATATATTTTATTGTAGATCTAATATAAAAAAATAACAAGATAAATACAAGAGCAAATATATCATATGAAACAATTTATATTTGTATTATTTGTGATTGGAACACTCATCAATAATTTCAATTCCTATGTAATTCATTTATTTAACAAATATATATCAATAATCTCGGTAGTTTAACGACTGAAAAATTTGATAATTTAATATTTTTAATGTGAAACAAATTTAGTTCACAGAATAAAAATGAAAAATCACAAATCAAAAGGATGAATTAGTTGTTTTGAATAATGGGACTGGATGATATAATTTCATAGCTACTGAATAAGAAGACTATCTTAAAAACGTTTATAATCTTCTAAATTTTCTAATATAGATTATATACGTAAAAGAATTCAAGGAAGAGGGTTTTTTTAAAGATTTGCTGTTACTATTGGTAAAAATGGAAAGACTAGCCTTTCAATCTAATCTTATTTTAGAAGATAAAAAGATTTGTTCGCAATGAAATAAATGGAATATTATCCTTTATGGATAATATTATGGAATATATATATGGATATGAAAAATAGAATTAGTAAAAATAGTAAAAGTAAATAGTAAAAAAATTAAAAGTAATTAGTAAAAATGTAAAAGTAATTTTTTTTCTTAAAGTCCTAGGATTTTCTTCTTAAATAATTGGAAAACATATAAAACTTGGTAGATACTCTTTATTATTATAATGAGTAACTGCCACGTTTTAAATAGAAAGCTTTGAATGCATAGAAATTCAACCAAAGACTAAAAGTCTTAAACCTTCTGAAAATGTTGTTTATCAATTTAATATTAGAGGTGACGATTATATTTTATATACTGAAGGTTATATTCTTCAAAAATTGAAAATTGTAAAAAACAATGGAATCTTATTGGAAATAAAAACATAACTTTGAAGAATGGAATTGACTTAGTTAAATCTAAAAAACTAACTCTTGGACGTAATGCAATTGAATCAAATGGCTAGATTAAACCAAGTCTAGAAAAACATTCAATTTACTAAAGACTATATTAAGAATATATTAGTATTCGTCAACTAAAATCTTTGAAAAAAACCCCCTAAAAATTATGTCTATTTTTACTGTTCGATGTATTTTAAGTTGTTAACAGACAAAAATTAATCTATTGGTAAGTATAGCATAAAAGCATTGAAGTTCCTCGCGATTTCATACAAATAATAATAATAATGGAAATTAATAATTCTCAATAAGACATTATTAATATTACACATAATGTTTTATAATTAATTTAAGGTTCCATTAATTAAAGTCGTACAGTTATACTACTTCAGAAGTTGAAAATATATTCTTTTATTAAGGTACAATAAATATTAAAAATGAAGTTAAATTAGCATGAAAAAGGAACTTTACAAGGTACCTGTAAAATAAAAGATTCTTTTGAAAATTTAAAAAACAAATGACAATTATAACAGGGATTTGAAAAAAAAAATGGAAAGAAATCGGTACATTTATTGATGCCTTTGATTTATATAAAAAGTATTTTACAAGGTTTCATTTATAGATTGAAAAATAACACATGAACAGATTATATACTTTATTTTAAAAATATACAATTGAGATGTGAATATGAAGAGTAATTTTTTTGAATATGAATATGATGAATTGAATGTGAAGAGTAATTTTTTATATTAATAAATGGCTGCATATTATCCACTTTTTAATGATGATATAAAAGAAGAACAGAGGGAAGCTATTTGCATTGGTTTTCCACAGGGTGGAAATTACGATATGGTAAAAAAAGAGATTTATTTATATAAATGATGTACTAGATGATCATAATGCATCAACTAAACTAAATATTAATTTTACCCGTGAAGATTTAAAAACAAGATAATAAAATTATCAAATAATAATCTCATTCATAATATATTTTGAAGTTGAAAATAAAAAAATTCAAATATTGGAAAGTTACAAGATACAAATGATGATGTTCATAAACAATATGTGATTAGTAAAATAAAAATAAGTGATAAAATATTATAATCTAATAACTAATGTATCGTCTAATGCAGGGGTCTCCAAACCAGTGTCATCAATCCGGCCTGCGACAGCGCATATATAATTGTTGCTGTAATAAGTTGGATAAAAAAACACAGAATGATAATAACTTGGTTTTATTTTTATTTACTTGCTAGGTAAAGCTTAATGACAAGTATAATACGCAGGAAATTTAACTTAAGCATAACAACTAACAAATAATAAAAATGAACCCCACTAACATTATAAACTAGTAAACATCCCTCGGTAGTTATGTTGGGGTAAAGAGTATCACATATGTATGTATGTCGATGTTTGGAATGTATATATCCTGAATCAAACATATGATTTTTATCCTGAGGAACGGAAAAGCTAAACTAACCCGAATGAAACAGCGGGGTATCCACTTGTAAAAAAATACTAATGAGATTTATGTAATTGTGATTATTCACTGACAATAGTTTGTAGATGTGGATTAATTTGACTTGTACCAGTTATTAAAAAAGATTTAAGATGCTCCTCGGTTAACTTAGTTCTGTAAACATTCTTTGTGTACTTTATTTTGGAGAATGTTTTCTCACACAAGCAAGTAGTACCATAGATTAATTAATGAGTTTTTAATTTTTATGCCATTATAAATGGTTTTGGCCCTTGGTACTTACTGGAGTAAACAGTATGGCCCTAAGGCTGGGAAGTTTGGAGACCCCTGGTCTAATGTATTGACTAATGTATCGTCTTTGTTGAAAAATGTTTATTATTTCCAAAATTAAAAAAAAGTATGTTGTTAATCCAATCATATCTAAAAAATATGTTGATAATAAAATTGTTTTGCAACTATTAGTGAACGATCTTCCATTGAAGAAAATGTAGTAATTTACTATATTCCGTTCCAATTTATTATTACTTGATAAGAACTCTTCATCACATAGTAACATGAAACTAACTGCCGCTAGGTATATTAAAATTACAGCGATTTTAAAATATATAAGAGAAAATTATAATCCTCATTTACATATAAAACACAATGAAGAAATTATTTTTAATCACCAAATATATATCTTTTTTTTGTATATGATAAACATAGTAATAGTTTTCATTAACCCATTAAAAAAACCTTATTATAAAAATGAGAATTAATTAAAATTTTATTTCTCTGATAAATGAATAATGTTAATTAGAAAGAAGTTTCTAAATATCCTGGATTAGCATAGGATTCAATCGGACATTATAAATTGAGAAAATATTTCAATTTTTCAAAATGTAAAAAATTGTTAAAATATTTTAGATATTAAAAATTATTTGAATCCTTTATTTTAGAACTCTATTTCAGCTTTTAATGAATTTTATTGGAATTCTATTTTTTTTGTTAGCTTACCAATCTTTATCTTAAAAATTTATAAGTGAAAATTAACATTTAGTGCGATAGAATATTATATTAAGGTATCAAAATTTTTCTGAAAGTTTTCTAATCGTGGAAATTCAAAAAATTGGTAGAAACCTTATTTCTCTATATCAGAATCCAAGAGATGAATTCATTTTATATAATATTATCTAATTCAATACATTTTAAATTTCAAAATATGTCTGAGCAAGCAATCGAAATGCAGGATTAATGTATAGATTAAAATAAAATTTTTACATATCAAGAAAATTTGTCTTTTCAGTTTGTTTCTAAATTTATTGAAAAAATAAAAAATAACCTTACAAACTAAGATCTGATGAAATTTATATTATCCGAACTTGAATTTAATAAAGAATATAGTATGTCTGAATTTATGTTATAGAGCTCAAAAGTGTGTGAAAACGAGGCAAACATTTTGCTTGAATTTTTTTAAATTTCATTTTAATGTCTATTTTTAATATGAATTTTTTTATTTCGTCTTTTAATAATTTTTTTTATTTCATTTTTTAATAGTTCATTTTTTTGTTCTAATTTTTTATTATTTTTGTAATTTGTATTTTCCTTTAAATATTAATTTTTTTTCATATGTCTGGGGAAAAAAATGATTTTTTACGTTGTTTTTCTTAAAATTATTTTTTGGAAAAATATTTTGAAAAGATTTATCTGATAAATTTTTGGTCAGCAATTAAGTAAGATCAATTCTCATTGAAACTACACCATTCAAAAAATTACCAAAACTTGAAAAAAATTTCGAAAATCCAGTTGATAAAATTAAACAAATATCCCAAAATATGGAGGCAAATTTTCTGGTAGTTTTAATAAAAACCATTAGAGAAAGAAATGGAAAACATTAATGAAATTCTGCGTTTTGATTTTGTATATAAAGGAATTAAAAACTGCAAACAAAAAATTTCTGCACATATCTTAGAATTTTAAAGAAATAATATTTTTATTAACTCAATTTTTATTTTTTTTAAATAATGTCTGGTTAGCTAAAGAAATTTATTTGCAGTTAATTATTTGCTTTATTAAATCAGCAGCAGTCGAAAGGTGTGCGAAAAACAGAAATTAAGTTTCTCAAAAAGCAGACAATTAAGTCCAGAGAAATGCAGACTGACTACTGTTTCAATGTACTGTCAATTTATTTTCTATATTCCTCGAGCGGTGGATTTACGAAACTGTCCTATAGGCTCTATAAACCTTCCAAATTCGTTAGACTTACTAGAATAAGCAAAGTTTAAGAACCTGAAGTCAATTTTATAACAAGAAGAATAAAAATAAAACATACAAACTTAAGTGATGCATACAAAAAATAAGAAAAGAAGAGAAATTCTGCAATGACAGCTAAAATTACATTAAATTTAATTTCTTGGCTGTATAGTTCTAAACATCGAAGCCAGTCCACGAGGAATGATGACAAAACCGGTAGCGTTTACATTTATAAACTTATAGAAGATGTAATTTTCTTATACTATAGCTGCTGTCACATATGATGGCAGCCACTCCTCTATTTATAGTATTTTTTATAATATTTGAACAAAAAAGAATAAATTTTAAACATTACATTTTAAAAGTGGATTAAATCGAGCTTTTTATTATATTATTAAGAATATTAAATTTGGCACTTAAAAGAGTAATTTAAAAAAAATAAAGATAATTAGCATGTTAAATAATCTAATATATAGAATAAAAATGTAGTATATGATAATTTAATTATTTATTTCTACCTTTTGTTTTTGTTACTTTATTTAATGAACTTAGTTTGATAAAGTTTACTGCTTTGCCATATTTCCTAAGAAATTTTTATTATTTTAGAATTGAAGATTATGCCTAATCAACGTGTGAATGAGTTCGAAGTATTTAAGATGAAAGTAAAGCGATATTAAAAGATAATTATGAAAAATTAAATACTGCAGATGAAAATTGATTATTCTATCAGGATCCACAGCATCAGGATAGATTTATAGACTAGGATGTCTAAGCTAATATATTAGACGAACCAGTGATGAAACGTAGAATTATCGATACCTGTTCAAATAAACTTGAAGGTCCTTATCCAAGAGATCACAAACAGCAAATCTAGTATTTCTCCAAAATTTATTATAGTTTTTCAATTTTGGGTGGATTAAAATTAAATAGAAATTAGTTTTGCTATTCAAAGAAGCTTGATTGTTTTTTTCTTTCTTTTTCGTTAGTTGTTTTCTCAAGAACAAGAAACACAAGACCATGGGACACAAAAAATTTTCCATCATTGGAGTACTGGAAGCATATTTTAAGAAGTATAACGAATCATACGACGCATAATAAGTATTTAGAATCCATGCTCATGCTTTTGTTTTTTATTAGAAATAGCACAAGCTTGGAACTATAAATAAATTGTTAAAAGAATAGAGAACGAAAATAGTTTCTGGGGCAAGTTAATGGCATAATCTTGAACGTGACTCTGATTCTTCTAACATGCAATCTCACTTGTCTTGGGACTAATGAGAGACTTGAAAAATGAGAGACTTGAAAAATTTATCTTATTATTAAGATAAATTTTTTATCAATCATTGCACTCTTGTCAAAAAATATTCAAGTGTTGTACGAATTACTACAACGTTCACATTGTTAAAGTTTAAAAATTTAAAATTAGCTTTTAGACTTTTTAGTCTCTGAAGATAAAGATAACACCAGTCGGGAATTTAAAAAGCTCATTCTTTTCTCTTATTTTAGATTGCACGCAAGATGTCTCCACAGTTAAGTAATTGGTTAAAATTTATATATCTGTTAAAAGAATAGAAGACAAAATAGGAAAAACAGCTGAATTAAAAATTCATTAAGTTTCTATCTCCGTTCAAAAAATTAAAAGATAAAAAACCAAGGACCTTGAAGAAGAAATCATGAAACCACTGAATGAGAAAGGTTTACATTTAGCAAAATGTCATGGAGGAAAATATAATGGAAGCATAGAAATTTGTTATTTTTTCGGAACTGTTCACAATATATATTGCTATTTTAGTCATAGCATTGTTCGCTTGGAAGAGTTGAAAAAAATGTGCCAGAATAGATCGCATAAAAAATATTCTAAAAATTCTAAAACTAACTCGCTGGGCTGACAGAAATGACATTATGGCAGATATGGTAGATTGATGTATAATGCAAGCAAGCAAGGAAATAAACGAAGTTATGTAACTAAAGAAAAAACTGTAAACATTTGACTTTCTTTTTTTTCTCTTATTTATAAAATGTAAATTTTTAGAATACTTAAATATTATTTTAAAGTTATTGCAATCTGAAACCACAAATCTATTATCAATATATGGATTACTGGAGAATTCCACGTTTAAAATTACCTATATGGAAAAAATTTGGAGATCTGGGTTTTATTGCTTCAGAGATCTTTGAGGCTTGTGATAATAGTTAAAGAGTTTTGCAGGAGTAGAAGTAAGGAAGTAGAAAAAACACGATAATGGTTTTAGATAAATAATGAATCATCTCAATTAATAATGATAAATAATAATTTAAATGACAATGTTAGGAATTACGTGAAGATGAGAGATTAGCAGATCCATAATCTAATTTTATGGTAATTGTGTCTCATCCAATGATAAATATGCTCTCAGCTTCGGCAACGTTTAGGTAAGAAATCTATTAATAATTATTATTAATAGATTTAATAAATATCTATTTTTATTATCAACATCAGCAGCAAAGTCTACTAATAATATCTATTAATTAATATCTATTTTTTAATAGATATTTACGCAGCAATTCAATCTGAATTTCTTATGAAATCAAATGAGAAAGAGATCCACGCTAAAGTAGTTGATTTTGTGCAAAATGTTTCCTGGGGGTGTGTCATCCATATTTCCATCCCTGTTATCTTTAAGGCATCATTTGAAAAAATGACTTGAAAATATAATAGCATCAAAAGATTATCATAATTTGTGTTAATGAATCAGGATTCTCTTTCATCAAGTTCTTCTGATGTACAAATAGCCATGTACTTAATCGATTCTCAAAACAGAAGTTAATTACAATTAATTTTAAAGCAGTATGATACAGAAAAGTATCACAACTTTAACTGCGCTCTCAATTGAGAATAAATTAGCCCAAAAAATTAGCTATGATAAATAATGAAGGATTTTGCTTCTTTAAAAGCAAGAAATATAGGTTTTCTTAGTAGGTAAGTGCAAAACTAAAGTGTATTGAATTATTTGACAGTAAGCATTTTACCTTAACTGTTTAATATTAGGCTCTGTATGACATCGCTAGTTTCGGATATCACATTGTTTTCGGCTTAACAGAAATGAGCAGGAATAAAAAGTAACATAAATAGCACTCATCAACGGGGCATATTATCAAATATTTTTTATTCAATTAAAGTGTATAAAACAACTTTAATTATTATGAAAATGATTAACCATCAATGTAAAAAGTGATTAACGTTAGGAAAAGTAATAAAGAGGTGGTTATAATCTGTTGCTCCTGATCTGTTGTTGTTAAGCTGTCATTAAGACCTTAGCTACGATGTCTATAATTATGCCAAACGATTGCAATGACTGATAAGTGATATACATTGAAGGTTTCAAAAATTTCGGTAAACTAATATTCTAAAGAAATGAAAGATTATATTTAATAAAAAATAATTCAAAATTTAGTTCGAAAATGTAAACACATTGTATATTTAACAGTTGGCTTTTGTGGGACCTTAAATAAAAAAGGAATTCATAAAACTCTAGGGCGAAACAACATTGCATATCCCCATATAAAAGCAAGATTTTTGAATTTTTAATATTATGTCCAAATAACTATTTGTTTCAACTCAGTCTTCTCAATGTTTAAAGCGTTTCATGTGCGTTTTGTAACAAACTTTAAGATTATAATCGCTACTAGAGAAAAAAAAACAATCTCCATGGCATAAATTTAGCATTCTTAAAGCAATTCATGAAAATAAAATAATTGCTACTGATAACATTTTGTAAAATAAAATCTCCAAGACAGCTTGTTAAATATTTATTCCATCAGTGTTTTTTAGTAGCAGTCTCTTAATGTTCTTATTAGATATTCAAAATCCTTCAAATACTTACCGCTTGAATGTTTTTATTAAACAGTTGCTCAAGGAAAGTAAAACTTGTTGTGATTACTGCTAAAATAGCAATATATTCAACTAGAGTCACATGGCTTTCCTTGTGTCAAGAAAAAGTTTATGTTATAATGTGTTAAATATCAGATGTATGATAACGTGTTATCTGTAGTACATCTCAAATACTTTTTTCTGTACAAGCGACATGTTGGTATGCAAATTGCTTCTAGCTCCAAAGATTTTATCTTGTATAATTCAAATAACTACTAAAAACTACACTGAAAATTTTCATTGTATGTTAAAAGTTTATAATTTTACAAAACCTTTTTATGAATGTAAAGTGATTTTAATCCTGAAATCTTAAGTTATTTATTATAATTTGTTGCAAACCCTTCAACATGCTTATCTACAAAATTAATGTTCCTTACATACTGATGGATTATTATGTTGAATTTTTATGTAAGAAAAAACTTAAGTGTCGCAAACAGTAATTAAGAAGTTCACTCATGAACACGAAAATTCAAAT
>BPLQ01015682.1:51059-145697 GCA_021605075.1 Caerostris darwini
AAATGAAACTAATCAACGAAACAGTGCAAGATGATGTACAGACAATAAAAAAAATTTCGAACTGTACTGCACTATTATATATACTATATGCCTCTCATTTATAAATGGTAAAAGATTTATTGATAAGGACGTGGCTAGAAGAAAAGATCGCATAAGTGACATCATATCGTCCTGAAAATGCAACAAATTTATTACGCTTTAGGGCATGAATAGCAAATATTATATTCAAATACTTAAAAGAAAGCAATTTTATATTTTTGTATTTCTATCAAGGATTTTTAGAAATTTCCATAGTTCCTTACATTTAAAGTAATCTTCATGGCTAAAACCAAAAATATTAATAAAAGTCAAAATATAAAAGTTAAAATATTCACAGATATATATCTATTAATTCATGGAATATTCATAACGTGCAATTGTTTCTCAGAATTTATGATATCTTAAATTAAATTTTGAAATAATTAGTAGTAAGTATAATTTAAAGTTACTAAATTATATTATATAATATTAATTTAAAAAAAGCTTTACTTTTAAATTTCATAAAAAAGGAACATTGTCTATGCACTTGCCATTATCATAAATAAGATACAAATAATAAAGTAGTTAACCATTATTATTGATTAAATATTTTTTGCAATTTCGAAGTTTGATAATTCATATTGACGTGAAAGTACGTATAGCAAATATGTATTCTTTTATTATTGAAAACCTACGAATTTGAATGATGAAAAAACTCACATTTACAGATGAAACATCACAAAAAATTTTGAAAACTTAATGATAAGGTAGAGAAAGTGTCTCAAAAGATTGAAGAATATTAGTTTTATCGTCATATTTAAGAAAATATCGTCAAGGTATATTTTACTTTTGTATCATGGAGCATGGTAGAATTCTAAAGGAATGAATACAATTACCATTTCCAGCCCTGAATTGTGAAAAAAAAATTGCAGTGAAATTATGCATTTTTTACATTGATAAAATTAATTAAGAAAGTGAAAAGTGAAAATAAAAATCAGAGAAAAATCCAGGGCAGTAGTCCTAATAATCGTTACTAAGTGACCCTTTGACTTGGTGAAATTTTAATATCAGCAGTAAACGATGCTTTAACATAAAATTAAAATATAAATTATTTTACAAAACATAGAAAAATAAAGCTAGTTCGGAATAGGCAAACATAAAAAAAAAAACGATTTATTTTAATCAGAGCACCAACACACAGTACCTCAAGTCCAAGAAAAAAAAAAGAAATAATTAAAGATTTCAACATGAGAAGAACATCGACTAATTTTATTTAATGCACTATTAATATATTTTAAATTTTGAACGAATAGTGGAAGAATATTTTTAAACCTGAATAAAATGCCTCAAAGAATTTTGCATATGTTTTAGATTTTTATTAAATTTATTTTTTTACTTTTCAAACATGGAAACATTTCCAAGCATGGAAACATTTTCAAACATTAAATAAAATCGACTGATTAGAATATTTGTCTTGATCTATTTATTTGATTAGAAAATATTTAATAGTTTAAAAATGTTTTCAAATTAATTATTAATTTTCTCACTTTTTTCATGCGCATTTGATTTCAAAAAGAATGCCCACCCTGTACTTAATTGTACCACCATGGTTATCGCAAGTATTCCCCACAAAAAATACTAATCATTAAGTACTGTAGATTTAATTGTTCCTCGACCTAAAAAAAAAAAAAAAAAAACTAGAACTTATGGTGTAAAGAACATAAATAGGCAAAGTAGAAAAAATTTAAAAAAATTATAAAGCAAACCTATTTGCAAAACTTCAATATGGTGATGGAGGAACTATAGGATACCAAAATTTTAAAAAGATACTACTTTTCTTTGCTCAAGATTTTGGTCACATTATAAAAAATATTCTAAATAACTAGTTAAATAAAAAGAATGGAGATGAACTCATGAATTTTCCTTCTTTTAATAACATACAATATAATATAAGTATAAAATTAAACTATACATCATTTTAAATTAAAAAATATCATAAAGCATTTCATTTGCTAATTTACTGAAGTGAGAATGCATTTTATATTCAAAAGCATTATGTCTACTAAACGTGAAAGATAAATATCAATTTGGCACTACAAATATTTAACAATAACTATCATAAGTGAGCATTATCAGGATTTGGTGAAAACTTTAAACTAGGAAAATTTGGCTAAGAAAATACATATTTGCTTCTTGGCTTGCTACCATGAATATTAAGCTTTCTTTTCAAGGTAAATATTTATGTAATATTATGAATAAACCACTGTCAAAGAAACAGTTGAAAAAGTAATATCTTCTTAATAAATTCGAAAATTGGTTAGACATTTGTGGAAAGTACTCATCTGACACTGGATGTTCAAGAAAAGAAATATTTTCTGTACTTCAAATAACACATTGCATTATACAATTCGCAGAATGTTGTATTAAAGAGCTCAATTTGAACTATGTTCTACCAGATGAAATTCAAACTAATATGTTGGAGAATCATTTTGACATTTATCGTTTCCTTACAGGAATTAATTATCATATTCGAATATGTCAAATACGTAATTAGAATTAGGTTTATTTGCATTAATACTTTGCAGGCTGATTTAAGTGATGAACCTTTAAAAAATTATCATTTATAATCAATAAATTAAACAATTTTGAAAATGCAAAGGATCTGCTACCAGTTATTTTATATTTATCTAGCGATTGGGTCTACTCTAAAATGAATAAAAATAAATGCTATAGTTGTACAGGAAATTTAGTTATAGATAAGGAAATTTACTGAGCTGCGTTAAAATTAATTCATAGCTATTACATAGAGGAATTTTTATATCCATAGAGTTCAGAAAATGATTTGGTTTTATTTCGAATTGTAATTTTTAAAGGTTTCATATTAAAGAGAAAGACATCCTTCATATCAAAGAGAAAGACACCCTTCTACAACTACAGACATACTTCTTGAAAATGATTTTGTTATGCCAGATTATGAAAATGGACATTCTGGCATTTTATCAATAAAATTTATTGTGAGGTAATCTACCAAAACAATCCTTAAAAAATTATTGCAAACTAAAAATGATAAAATTAAAAAATAATGGATTGATGAATGAAAAAGTGAATGCCTAAAAATAATTCAAAATTTAAAACATTAATGTAACACACCGAATGAAATTGCTAAAAATGTTTTCATTTATTTTTAACTCATGCTTTATAAAACATTGATATTAAAATAATATGCTTGGAATTTGTATGTGTTTGACTAATAAGGAACACCATAATTTATTTGGAATGAAGTTTGTTAATAGGAATTTGAAATATTTTTGAGTATTAATAATACTTAAAGGATAATCTTATACATTTGTTTCTTGTTTTTGATTGCTAATAAACTTTAATTTTCCCACGAACTAAAATGCTCTGTTATAAAATTGAAATTTAAACTATTTTCTAGCACTAATAAAATTTAAAATTATGATCATAACATTATTCAGCATTCAAAACTCATTATGTTATTAACTATAATATAATGACTGTCATGCCAGCAAGAAAATTTTCTGTGTTCTCTAAAGTACTTTTTTTTTAATTCCAAGTGCTTTAAAATATTGTTCATTCTTTTAAATTGGTTGTAAAAGCATTGCAAAAAATAAATATAATAAGGAATTTTCAAGAATGTTTCCAAAACAATTTGTGAAATTTTTTATTCTTTGAAATTCAATAAAATTTGTAAAAAACATTAATCAAACACTCTTTTATAAATTAAGTATAAAAACAGACTTATTTTCTGCCTTTAAAAATGGTAACATTCCAAAAAACATATTTGAGTTCACTGTGCTATCAGCTTCAAAATGGAGTATATCTAACAGCTATATAGGAAAAACAACAATATTTCTTGTTCAAAATGTTGGTGTTTAGTAACCCACTTGCCAGGCAAACTATGGTGTAGCTGTTCTGTACCTCCTTGCATTTAGCAGCAGCATTGGTAGTTCTAGATCTGAAAAAGATAGAGTATCTTCTACAGATCTGGAATATAGAGCAGGTTCTAGAGCCGATTTTGTTTTTAAAAATGCATTCCACAAACTTTGAAATACAGAAGGGATCACATTTTGCAATCTTTCTGTAAAAGTTTTAACTTTGGAACCCATTCGATTAGCACAATGTCGTAATTCTTTCGATAAAAGACTTCGTAATTCTTTAGATAAATTGTATGGAGAAACTCATATCTAAAATCTGTTTATTTAGAAATTTCACTTGGAATTTTTATTTACATGAATTAACTGTTTAAAACCGTTTTAAAACTGTTTTCGACCATATTTTTTAATGATGTTAAATTACGGGATCTCCGATAATTTACATATTATCATATAGTAATGTAGCATTGCTCTTTACATATACTGTGTAATTACTATTTATTTTTTACTATTTTTTGAATACTTATTATTATATTTTCCCTTTAAATATTTATATTTTTTTTTACACAAATTAAGAGGCATAAATATTTTTATTAAAAAAAATGGAGACTAAAAATGTCTTTTATGCAAATTCATATTCTAACAGGCTAAAATCATTAATGTGTCGTAAATGTTTCAAATGGAATTTAATATAAAATGTATTCTTGTGAGCCTTGGATTTGATATACTCTCAATAAGAAATTAAAATTTGTCAAATTTTAATTTCTTATTGAGAGTATATCAAATCCAAGGAAAATCAATCTAGTATTTCAAATCCATTATAAATTTGAATGTAAAAACTTAAAAGCAGCCATTTTGAATTTTTGCTTATTGCAGAAGTTGCAATACAGTCATTGATGACCTTACCAGCATTCAAAAATATATATAAATATATATATAAATTAGCTGTATATATATATATATATATATATATATATAAATGATTTTTAAATTTGTTGCTTAACTTTTGCAAACCAGTATGGGAGATTCCGCTAGATTAATTTTACAAATAGCTTAATTGTGCAACCATCTTAATTTTGCAAATACGATTTTTATTAAATTCTGCATTTCATTTATTAGATAGTTCGACTCATTGCTAATTTAGACATAGGATATGAGGAATTAAAAATTTTTCAATTGATTAAAATTGCTTTATCATGAAGAGAAAAAAACATTTTGAATCAAAATTTTAAATGGATCTTTTCCCAAGAATTTTTTTTTGCCTATTTTTCAAGTTATATGCATTTTTACATTTTTTTTATTATTGATCAGAAAGATTTAAGACTTGACTTTATTTATTTAAGCTCGCTGATTGCTTAAATAATCTCGAATTATCCAATTACTGCTTAATAAAGAATACGATAATAATAATAACAATAACTTACTAACTTATAAGTCATGGCTAACAGCCAAAATATATAAACGGAACGACAGAATGAATTAAACAATTTTTCCTCAAATTTATTCTAGTAACGAAAAAAAAAATGAAGAAATAAAAGTGATGAAAAGGAACTGGAATTTATCTATGGAAAAGAAAAAATACGGCACGCGTATTGCATCAAAACATTAGATTGAAGTATAGCTACAGGGAAGGAAAATTCTGCACAGTAGTTTCGACATATCAGCCATGTATATCTTTTTGGTAAAAAATATCCGAGTTAGATTGGCAGGCTGCACAAAGAAATGGTTGTTATATAATGGCTGATTATTCAAGATTTTATGTAGTATCACGTTTATGGGTTTCAGAAATGACATAAATAAAATCACCACTTGTATTGCTCAAAATGATTTATCATCGTCTTAGCCTGTTAGTCTACTGCCGTGCCGTATGCCTATAAAGAATAAAGATATTAACAATAGTTTTTGCGATAGTTGAACTGTATAAATTTTGATTACAGACTACCTTTGAAAAGATAAAACCTATTAATTATTTCTAAGAAAATTAATCTAATATAGTGACATATTTTTTGCTTTATATTTTATTTTTATATTTTTATATATTTTTAGCTGATATAGATTTAATGGTGCATTATCTTCATAGAATATGCAAAAAGATGAAAAGAATACCTGAATATGAGTATCAAGATTGCCGGCAGTTAGGTAGCGTAATTTAAGTTGTTGGAATTTTTTTTTAATATGTACCACAAGCGAGAATCTGCCGCTCGTGTCAGGAAAAAAAAAAATTTATCTTTTACTATTGCAAAAATTTTGATCTTCAGTTAGGAAATAGAGGTACAAAGGTTTAATTTACTGAAATTACTTTTATTGTAATGTATTTATGAGCTCTCATGTTCTGATCAACCTTTTTTTAACATAAAGTTTTCCAGACAGTAATTCAGAAATGTAAATTGCTACTGGCTATTCCTAATTTTTATGGGAAATAAAAATATTAGATATGAGATTTAAAATATTTAAGCTACAGATAAAAAAACAACAACTAAAAAACCATTTTTTTTTTCTTAGCATTTTTAAAAATTTATGCATTTGAAAAAGTTTCGTAGGTTTTGACAAAATAACGCTAGCTATCGTGAAAAGAAAATAAATTAATATGAAATAATTCATTTTAAATAATAAAAAAAAAATATATAGAATATTTATTTCATGTCATATTTTTAAATCAATTTTAAAAAAATCATTCAGTAGAGTGCACAAATAAATATAGTGTCCTTATTATATTTTCCCTTCTTTAACAAAAATGTTTATAAATTAGCAAATTGCTGCTATGTATTGATTGATTTGTTGTTGTTTGTTGTTTCTTATCCCACTTGGCTGGCCAAGCCCACGAGTCCATATGGACTCATGATTGAAGGGGAAGGAAGCAACTTCTGTTGTGATGGAGCACCCGTAGGTAGAAGCCTGACTTTGGCTCCGTGACGCTCTTACAGTCATAGGAGACCGGGACCTAGAGCTTAAAGTGGATTCCGAACCACTACAAACATCCATGGCACCGCCGGGATTCGAACCCGAAACCTGTGGCACCGAGCGCCAGAGCGCTAGACACTCGGCCATTCAGGTCCCAAATTTGCCAACAGCACGCGGTGTTCCCAAGTGGTCACCCACCCAAGTACTGAGCGCGCCCAATGCTGCTTGACTTCGGTGATCTAACGAGAACCGGTATATTCAGCATGGAATTGAAAGGATTGAAAGGAGGATAAGGTGAGGTTTAATTAGTATTAGTATGTATAAGCTTTTTGTTATACATTTTCATCAATCCGCTTGCGCTTACAACGCGCTCTTTCGTTCCAAAATTCTCTGCAGTCTTATGTGTTTAAAAATTGTCAAGTTTTCTCTCCACATTTCCCCTAAATAGTTTCAACACTAGTATTGGCATCATTAAATGATTGGTAGCATTAATGATTTTGGTATAATTTAATCGTCTCGATTTTAATCAAAACTCATATACAGTTTTTTTAATGTGGTACTACTTGACAATATTATAAATAGCAGCTATTGTTGCGAGCATGAATTTCTGTGTTTTCATCACTTCGTTAAAGCATCACAAAATTAAAACTTTTACGAAGCATTACAGAAGAAAAAAAATTAAGGTTGGCAAGTGTCTTCAAAATATTTTGTAATGAAACCATATGTGTTCACCACACGGATAATTTTAACGATTTCACTATTATGTTCTATTATTTTAATGTTAGGAATTTAAAGACCCTTACAGAAAACTCTTTTAGTTTTTGGGAAGTTCTACTCTTGAAAATAAAGTAGCACTTTGAAAGCGGAGTGGAAATTGAGACCGGCATTCAGTTCAATGAAACCCACATTAGTAACCAAAATGCGTCTCTAAAGTAACGTTTTGTGTGGTCAGTTGAAGAAGGCATTCCAGTATTTTTTACCATCCGAATCATTGAATAGCTGAAATCGTTGGCTTCACCTGATCCATACCGCATTTTAAAGCTCCTCCTTTAGAAACAACTAATTAGAATAGCCAGTCTTTAATTGCGCATTGCAATATTTCAGTTGCGTTGCGATTGATCTTGGAAAATCAGAAAAGCAATAATTAATTATCGAGTAATCGATCTGTGAACTTTCTCCCATCTGAGATTGTAAAAAAGCAATTGATTCTCGGTTGTTGTGGTGCAGATTTTAATAAATCATATTAATTTGACAGGAAAATGATCTGTTGATACAAGTAAGTACCGGTTGGGTTTCATTCTTCTTAATTGTATATTTATAAATTTTTTTAAGTTTTATTTTTTGCTTTAAGGGCTTTATGTGGATTTTAAAAGTTTTTAATTTAAATGAATATTTTTAAGATAGTTATTTATAGTTATTATTGAAACTTATATGATGAAGTAATTCTGAGGACATTGTTAGTTTCATCAATACAATTGATCGATTCATTTAATACTCAAATAAATTTTGTAATTGTTTCCTTATTTTTTTTATCATGAACATATTTTTGTCTTTTTAAAGAAACAAATTTTTTAGAAAATAAAATTAATTCTCTATTTTACTGAAATATGTAATAGACATAACACAGACAAAATGTATTATCCTTTTTGAACTCTATTTCCTTCTTGTAATACAAATATGAAAATGTTAACCAGGATTATGATAGTAAACAAAATCTATTATTTAACGCTAAAAATATTGCTAAATTGAGACTGACAGATATCATTACTCATGCATTAAAATTGAAATAATAATAGTTAACTAGATAGATACATTTGAAAAATAATTTGTAAGTTATAAGAAAATACATTTGAAAAAGGTTAATATATAATATCGGGTTGAATTGGACGATAATAAAATATTGGCGATTGCAATAAAATTCAATAATAATGCAATTTTGTAAACATTTTATTTACATTTTTAAAAGTAAAAATTTATATTTAAAATAGAAGACATAGATTCAGTTCATACGAGCTCTGGAGACTCTTTTTGGACGATATCCGATGATTGTTTCATACTCTCTCTCTGTAGAAGGTGAAAGCACCTCTTTGGGTATGAGAGACATGACGTCTTCTGTCAGTCTGAGGAAGTGTTCCGTCATAACTCGTACAAAAGTTTGTTACAGACAGTCATCTAATCATACTCGGGAGGCAGGCTGTACGACGTGGAAGTTTCCTGCTTCTATGTTCTTGAGGAAAGCAGACGCTTTGGCAGCAGGAGGATTGATTCAGGACTGCTGGCTTCAGTCAGCTTGCTTTTTGCAATCTGGTTTTCCAGGTCGTCCCTGTCTCTTGATTAATGTGATTAATCTTGAAAAAAGTTTATGGAGGAACACTAAGACAGATACACGAAAATTTCCTATGGGAGAGGAAGAATTTTGTTTAGATAAAATAGTGTACGATGCAGAAGACCGCAGAGACATAATAACATGTGTTCCATCACTCTGAGGTATGAGTTTAGAAGTTTTGTCTTTTTTAGTCTGACAAACTGGTTGTAAGTTAAACCAAACTTCACCGCCCGTTTTGAGCTGAGAAGATAATTTACGAGCATTGTGTTTGTAATTTTCTTCTGCTTTGGGAAAGAATGCAGATAAGGTTCTATTTCTACAATGGGGAAGGTCGTCGACAATGATAAGCTCTCTGCATACTTCTCAGAAAGGTTACTGTTTGTCCTTTTAAAACATACTTAGCAGTGTTTAAAGCAAATCAAATTGTTGACAACTTTTCGTTCAGTTCTGTATGATAATCATCCATTAAAATTGCCACGATTTATATTTACCTTAATTTTTTCTATTTCAATTTCGTTTTCATCAGACAGTGTAATATTGAGAATTATGTTTAAAATTTTAGTACCTTTTTTTAGACGAAGGTATGGTATTTTAAACGGTAATGGTGTGATTGGCTCCAATATCAGCACATGCTGTATCATTCATTCCCTTAATTCGTATTCAAGAGCAAGTTTGAAATGGCCGAATGCAGCCTGCAGGAAGTTGTACCATTCTAAAGTACTTTGAATCTACTTTTTTCTTATGCGGATAGTAAGTTGGATATTTTGGTCTTAATTACTTCATATTTTCCCCAACCATAACAATTTAAATGATGATGTTCATCGGATTGAATTTCGTTTTTGGGATGAAACATTTTATTTTTCAGTAGAAAGGAATTATTATTCCTAAGTTCTTCACGCAATCATTTTGGAATTTCTCTTCATTTAGCATCTGGGATTTCATTTCCCTGCTTAATACTTCTAAATTCTTCATATGCATTTAGCTTATCAGCTAAAAATTGGCATCAATTCATTCCAAACAATAATATAATCAGGAGTTCTTTTTTTAGTCTTTTAAATAATGATCAAGTCTTAACGTTGGTCCAATTTATTAAACGTTGTAACGTTTAATTCTGAAAGCCAACAATCAAATAAGTTTCATTGATCAAAGTAATAGTCTCACCATGTATTGTTTTGATTTTTGTAATTTTATTCAAAGAGTGGGTGGAACTTTTCTGCACTCAATTTAAATCGTTGCAATAATATATGTTTAATTCATAATGTTGAGCTTGTTCATTATGTTCTTGAGCTATTAATTAAGCAATATTTCTTAAGAGAAAGCTAATGAGATAAACTACCCACATCGTTTCTGATTCTGATACTTTTAAAAATGTTAAATACTTTTCACACACTTTTAAAAACAAACTCATATCGTCTGTTTTAAAATTAAAATTACTAACTAATTTTTAAATTCTAATTTTTAAACTCTAATTTTGGTAGATCTGTGACAACAGTGTACAAATTAGATAGTGAATTAGCATGTAAATTGTTTGCACTTGTCTATAATTTTAACTTTTCTAATTCATACCATATCTCTTTTTCAATTTAATTTGTAATTACCAAACATTAGGATCAATTTGGACTTTTTACATCTTTCATGATTTTACACAAGTATCGTGTATTTCAATGCATATTCTATGAATTTTTAAAAAATATCACTTTTCAAAAAGTACAGCGAAACGTCATTTTTTAATAATTTTTTTTTCTTGTTTTAAATAATTTGCGTAAAGCAAGTATTTTTATAAAATTATTTATAATTTTTTAAATGTTTTTTGTTATGAAATTATATTCTAAAATATATGCTACCAAAATTTGATTCTTAATAAGTATAATTTAATATGAAAAAAAAAAATCAAAATTTTATAAGGATATTGAGGAATTTCGTAAAAAAATAAGATATGCATTAATATTTGGAAATTATCTGCAAAACATTTTTTGCAAGATTTTTCAGCCAATTTATTTAAATGTCATAATTGTTCCTCTGAGAAACTGTAGAAAAGAATTGTAACTTGATTTACCTAAGTTAATTTTAAAGCTTGACATATTAACAATACCACTTCTTCAAGATATTCATATAACCAATTATAAAACTACATTATTATTCTCAAAGTCAATTCCGTTAGGATACATTTTACTACAACTAGGGATTCTAGTTTTGAAAATTAAATCTAGTTTAAATAAAGAATAAGAAGTTTAAATAATATATCGAAATTTCTATAAAACAAATGTTTTCATCTTTCAAAGACTTTTTATATTGATTTAATTTTTATTTTGATATCAACACTTTATACTTAAAATTTTTATGAAAAATTCACTTTTCTTAAGTTCATTATTCTTATGTTCTATTTTCAGGAAACAGCCACTTCTAATTGTTGTAATTCTTTAATTTATCGCTTCCCTTTTGGATCTCAGCTCTCTCTCCAGCAAGATATTAAACACAGTAGTTTAATGATAGCTTTACAATTTTGTTCTCTTTGCTGCAGATGCATATAAAATTAGTTAGCTTAGAATATTAACTAGTAGATTAATGAGGTGGTCCCCACCTTGAAATAGCTTAATTATTATTAATAATAAACTGACGACACATGAATTTTCAATTTCCTGAAAAATCAACTTGAGTTTCAGTTACAACTTGCACAAGATTCCGTGCTATTAAAAGCATGTTGATATAGTAAAAAAAAAAAGCAGAATTTGTAAAAATCCATCATAAAATGCTACGTGTAAATAATACGTGCAAAAATTCTCTATGTTTAAAAAAAAGTAGAAAAAGGACTTATTGACTCGCTTGGCGCTTGGTGCTGACTCTGCTTTATTTCAATTCATCTACATTTTTTTTAAATGTAACAATTAAAACATTTTGGCAGAAGCGAAAATGAAACCCCCATAAAGAAACTACTCTAAAATTCGAAATTCCAGAAATCATTGCCTATGATGGCTTTAAAATTCCCTTTAAAATACGAGAAACGTTGCCTGCACTTTCTAGCAACCAAAGGAATAAAAATAAAAGGAGTAAATTTGAACACTAAAGAAATAGTCAAAACTACAGATCGAATCGATGACAACATTTTAACACTTAAACGATGATTAGAACACATGAAGCACTACTAGTACTTGAAACAAAAAGTGAAAAAGAAATAATAACCCCAGAATAAATTATATGGGATACCCCATTGCTTATAGGGTTACAAGACTTTTCGTAGAAATTGTAGTATCACTGTTGTCTCATAATAAGCGTCATCTGACATATCAAATAGTCCTGAGTAAGACAGAACTGTATATCCAAAAGCACTTTGAAGTTTGTTTCGTGCTGCACATATTTTATGCATTGAAATAAAATGTGTTCGACTGTTTCCGGAGTTTTGCAGATCGAGCATAATGGAGATGAAGTCAGGACAAATCTATGAAGTTTTGCATTGCTAAGATACGTTTTTGTGCGAAATATGGAAATAAGAATGTCTTCTTTTCGATGATTAAGGAAAAGTCTGTGAGAAGGTTTAATACTATTCAAATGACTAAATTCCTGAGCATATTTGCCACCCATCCATTGCTCTGTTGCTTTTAGCTGTGGTTCCTTTTTTTGTTGAAATATGAGATCTTCTGGTGATATTCAATGAAATATTATTGTATCTGCTGTGGATTCGCGAGGGAATCGGCTAGTTCACTTTCTGTAATACCATCATGTCCCGGGGACCAGATAAATTCTATGGATAAAATGCTACTGCAAAGATCTTGCAGTTTATTACCAATAAACTGGAGGATACGATTGGAATGGATATTGCAATTCTGGAATGCCAGAAGAACTGATAGACTGTCTGTGAGGATTATATATTTACTCGTAGAAGATGAAAGGACACACGTTGAAAGGGTTAAAAGGAGTGCCAGAGCTTCTCCTGTGAAAATACTGTTGTAATTTGAAATCTGTCCTGATAAAGACTCTTGTGAAAAGGAATGCATGACTGCTATTGAATGTTTAAGTTCTGTCTTTGATGCGTCAGAGGTTGAAATGACTCTATCTTTCCAATGTTCATTTTTGTATTGTTTAAAAATATTTTTGATGATACGATTAGGTATCTGTTTTGTTTGAAAAGGTGAATCATTGAGATGAAATGTGACTGTAAAGTTCAAACTAACAAGAGGAAAATTAGGAATTCAATTAGAAGGTTTAATGTCCAAATTGTCCAAAAGAATTGCAAAAAAAAACTTTGAAGTGAAATGGGACACTTCAATCTTGGGGTTTTATTTCCCGAGCGAAGATAGTAAATGGCGAGTATAAAAGAGGGATCAAAAGAAATTCGTTTGATAAAAAATCACTCTGCTAGCATATACAGCCTCGGAAACAAAGAAAATTGACCAGCTTCTTTAAGTAAAACTGGTATCGGTGTTCACTTTGGAAAACCTGTTACAAAATGTAAAGCCAGATGGTATAAGATGTTAAGTATTCGGAAATCACTCTGGCTAGATGAGATAAAAATAGGAGCTCCATATTCCAGTAAACTACGAATAGTATTTGTTATTTGAAGTGATAGGTTCGAATTAGCAGCAATGGCTTCAATTTTTAATAACTTTCCTTTTAAGATACAGGAAATGTTGTTTAAAAGAGAGATTTTGAGAGAAGATGATGCCTAAAATACGTATATGTTGCTTCCAAGGGATTTGTCTATTGTAAATTTGCAGATGTTGAGCTGGTTGTTGTTTCTTACTAGAAAAGTTGATCGCTTCGCACTTTTCAGGTTGTAGGGTGAATTTCCGAGTTTTGCATCATTGAGTGATTTTATGAAGGGTTATTTGAAGATTAGTAAGTATTTTTCCCAGAGTTTTATCACTGCTAAGAAGAAAAATATCATCTGCATACAATAAGCATTCCGTATGATAAGGGATGATCTCGAAAATATCTCTCATGTAGATAGTAAAGAGAAAAGCATTAAGAACGCTCCCCTGCTGTAGACCACGAGGGAAAACAATTTCATAGATTCAGAGTTTCTCCATTTGACATAAAAATTCCTGTTATTAATGAAATTGTTGTTAAGCAGCAGTGACCTTTATGCCAACATGTGAGATTTTATAAATAAGACCATCTCACCAAATTGAGTCATAAACAACTGAAATGTCAAATTTAAGAAAAACAAAACATTTTTGGCATTTTTTGCCTCAACTATTTTGTGATGAAGGAGTGATAATAAATACATGCAATCCTTGAAGGGAATAAATCCAGAATGGTTAGAATGGAATTTGTAATGAACTCTAAAATTAATTATTCTTTTGAGTACGATACGTTCAAAGATTTTACTAATAGTTGAAGTCAAAGTTATAGGGCGATAAAATGTTGGGGAAACGGTATCTTTACCAGGTTTAAGGAAGGTAATTATTTTGCTGTTAACCATCCTGAGTAACAACACTAGTTAACCAAATATTATTGAAGATATAAACTGTAGAAGATAAGGATCAGGAAGAATTTTAAACAATTTTGCAGAAATATTGTCACTGCCAGGTGAAGTATTAGGAGTAGCACGAATAGCTTCTTTTAGTTCTTTAAAAGTAATAGTTTTATTGTAATGTTCGTTGAAATCACCAGAAAGATCGAATATTATTTAATTGATCGAATATTGAATATTATTTAAATAAGTAGCTAACATTATCCCGACTTATATTGTTGAGTCGGAGTTGTAATAACTAAATTAGATTTGTATGAAAAATCTTATTGCTGACCAGATTAATGTCCCTATTATGAATTATTTTAATAATTTTATATAATTTGCCATTACAGCCGGTATAAGAGTAAACTGAATCCCAATATTGTTTCCTAAGATCAGAGATGTATTGACGAAGTTTAGCCGACATTTTCTTGTGAGAAATCCAGAGGTCGCGAGAAAGTTGAGATAGTGCATGGTGTAATAATTTGCGTTTCTGTTTTAAAAGATTATTGTAATTCCACCAGTGGAGATTTTGATGGTGAGAGATTTCATGAAGTTTCCCATTATTAAGGATAGCATGTGACAAGAAAGAACGTAAATCAGAGTATGATGAAAAAGTGCGATCGAGATTTTGCTCATCACGAAGTAAAAGATGAACTTTAGACCATAATATGATCGATCTGCAATTTTTTTCTGGAGAGGAAAGTTGTAGGGACAACTGTATCGGAAGATGATCACCGAATAACGTAAGATATATTTGGAGAAATGTCTGCACTGGTGATGGGGAGATCAATAAGCGAGGCAGAAGTTGGAGTGTTGGCATTAATAATATTTAAATTCTTTTGGAGAATCCTGTTGATCAGGATTTCGAAACTAGCCGTAGAACCGATGGGTCCAAGAATGGGATGATGAGAATTAAAATCTCCGAGAATGACACAGGCTGAAGGAAGTTGTTGATAAATTGCATCCAACCATTCAAGAGTGAAAATGTCCTTGGCAGAATAAATGTTAACTATAGTAAAAGTTTTATGCGGAATATGTATTGTAACAGTTTGTATTTCATTATATGAAAAAGGAGGATGGACAATATTAGACTCTGTTAAGAATACTGGAATCGACTGCAATTAAAAGTTATCCTCTGCGTGTATCATCTGAATGATCGGTTCTATAAATTAAATTACTAGGTAAGGGAAATTGATCTTCGGAATTAAGAAATGTTTCCTGCATTCCTACAACTGACATAGAAGAAAAAAAAATTGAACCAGAAAGGGTCGTTTGGCTCGAATACTATGAACATTCTATTGTATCATTTGAAAAAGTTTAAGAAGTTTTAAAAAGTTCATAAAATTTGATCAAATTTCAATGAAGCAAAAAAAAAAGACTCTAAGATACAAATTTAATTTTCAATATTAATAATTATGTTAAATGAGAAGTAAAGAAAGTTGAAGAAGGATTACATTGCTCTATCGACTTTTTCTCCGTATAATCAAAGTCTTGCAAGACTTCAAAACTTTGATTTTTGGCTTTTATATTTTTCTTATCTTTACCCAAAGAAATTGAATTTGTAATTGGAGGAAAAGAGAGTTTCTTTATAGCTTGATTTGTCGTTATATTTTCTGTGAGCCTTTTAAGTGATTTTTGAAAATAGACGTCTGTGCCTGACATATTTCTTTAACAAACTTTTGTGTTTGCATAGCTTTGCTGTTAAAATAATTTTGTAATTTCCTCCTTAGTAAAGTAATTAGAAGTAGAGACAGTTTTTACTTTAGAAGAATATGAGTCTTCCTTCGGAACGTGATAAAGTGTCTTCTATAAAAGAAAGTTTGTTGATAGTCTTAAATTGTAAAAAAAAAAAAATTCCTCAATTTTATGTTTAGGACAATTAACATCAGTAGTTTTGTGTACTTCACTGCAATTGATACATTTAGGTATTTGTGTTGTACACGAGTCAACAGGATAATTAGCATTGCAGAATTCCCAAACAATGGGATTTTTATAATTAGATGTAGGGTGAGTATAAGAGTGACAATTATGGCATTGACGGGGTTTATCCTAAAATAGAGATAATTTTTGTTGTGTAAGCCATAATTTAATGTATTGTATCCAATATAAAAAATAAAACCGGCATGGTAAATGTCGGTGTTGCTCGTTTTCCTGGAAATCGCTTGAGTTCTATGACAGAGATATTATTTTCCTTTTCCAATTCTGATAAGAGATATACAAGTGTTATATCTGTAGGAATGTTATGAAGCATAAATTGGGTGGAGATCTTTTCCGGATAAAGGGATGCTTTGACGAGAACTCCCACAATGGCCTTTATGTTTGCAAATTGTATTGCGGTATCACAGTGAGAAGTAGAAAGAATTCATTTGTCTTGACGGATGATATGCATATAATCAATATATTTCAAGGTGGATACTTTAGCTAATATGTTTTCCTTTAGAACTCTGGGATAATCTTTTGGTATCATGCTATTTGGCCCCTCAAATACAATAATAACACCATTTTTGAATGCCAAATGAAGTTCCGAAATTATATCTCGATGAGAAATAAAGGTAAGGGCAATTTCTGAGGAGTATCTCATGATATTAGTAATAAAATTATTGTCAGCCATTTCAAAACTCTAAGCACATTCACTCAGAGAATTGGGCCTTCTTGGCTCACTTTAAAGCATTAACAAAAACTCAGAACGAAAATGTGAAAAAAATGCAAATAAATACAGGTGACTTACCTGAAAGGGAAATCAAACTAAAAAGCAAAAAACAACGAAAACTTTACTATACGAACCTAAACCAAACAAGAGGATAAATCGAGATACACGTCGCTAAACTCTCGTAAAAGTAGGCCAAGTCAAACAAGCTCCAAACACTTCACACCTCGAGTTAGACAAAAAAATAAATAACTTATTGAAAAATACGCATAAAACAAGAATCAAATGTTATTTACATCGTTAATATAACTTTTACCATGCATTTATCAATAATTTCAACTGATTATTAATTGTAAGAATGATCGACAGCTAATTGTTGTTAATTAGCCTATTTTCTTGTTTATCTAGTTTTCAGGGTTTATTTTTATTACAAATACTTATGAAAAAGTCATTTGATGCGTGGAAATTTTTTTTATAACTAGGGTTTTTTTTTTACTTTTATATAAATATATAAAGAAGAGTAAAAGAAAGTTCTTGTCATGATTTCTTCTAATTTTCTTCTAAAAAATCAACATTGAATCGCTTTTTTTATCTGATGACAAGTTTTAAGACATTTTATACAAATGCTAATATCCTTATCTCTCTTTTATTTTTTTTTCTTTGCTTCTATCATGTATTACTTTGATAGGGACACATGAATGAAATACTGTTTTCAATAATAATCCAATTAACTATATAATGCAGATTTTTATACACATTACACCCTAAAAATGTTTATTTATTATGTTTAAACGTTTTAAAGTAAAACAAACTTAAAAATTTTTATTAATAAACATTTATGTCAAAATCATTTGCTATATGTTGCATTGTTTTTATTCACATTATTTCCCTTCGAATTTTTTATGTTTAATTTCTTCTTATAAATTCGGGTAAAAGAAACAAATTTTCATGATTCTTCTTAAATAAATTAGTTGTGTTTGTATAATATTTTAAATTCCTACAAAACTTTCAAATGCATGTTTACTCATTATTTCATTTAGAATACAAATGAGAATTTAGCAATTAGCACAATTTTAATTATTTGACTGTTTCAGAAAATTAACTTCAATTCACAATTTATTTAAAATGCTGATATATTTTAAGATATTTTATTTACAAATGAAAGTCTCTTTTTCTTTTCTTTTTTCTCCCTCTTTTTTTTTCTTTACGATTTACTTAGATAGGACAGTTGACAAAACGAATAAATTACTTTTTTCTAAAATAAAACAACTAACTAAGTAGTGAATATTTTGGAACATTAAAAATAAAAGCTTTACATTTTTATATATCATAAATTCTATAATAATTTCTTTCAATTTCTTCGCGGTAAATTTTTATTTAAATCTCTTTTTTTTTCTTTTTTCTCTAAAATTATTACGATAAAAATCAGATTGTTCCCACTGCAATTATAATTTATTAACATTGATGCAGAAATATAGTAATTTTTAATATATCTCATCTTGCAAATTTATTATAAACCTTATTATATATGAAATTAAGATTGGTCTCTGTGATTAAAAACAATACAGTATGATAGTCATTAAAAGAGTCACAAAGGTAATCGAATTTTTATTATATTTTTGAGTTATGATTATTTTTTAAGATGAGAACTGACCATGATCATAAAAAATTCAATATAAACAGATGAAACTATTACTGAAATGGGAAAAATTCCTTAGCAAAATTTTTTACTTGGCTGATTATTTTAACAACTCTAGAAATATAAAAATGTATCGGCATGGTAATTTATTATTAGAGAGAGTTATTTTAACAAACACAATTTTAAAAAAATGACAAATTTCTAGTTTAAGTTCAAGTTGACTTTATTATTACCGTTACTCTATGATACCTTTTCCACTAAAAAAGCAATAAAAATAAATGTCCTGTATCTTTTAAGATGTCAAAATAATATCAGTCAATTTTACTTTTGTTTCAGAAATTGCTCTTGGGCTTTTTTTTATTTTTGCTTTCTCTCATTTATATCGATATACCATAGGTTAGGTAGTTTAATTTTAGTTAGGCTAATTGTTAATATTGTTCCAAATATTGGTTGAGAAAAAGAATAATATCGTTCATTTATTTGTTAAAAGTCAGCTCTATTTTTCATCATCTATTTTTTAAAATTTTTTTCAGATTAAAAATTTGCGAAATCATTCTTTAAAAGGACCCGAAGCTCGGCTTGCCCAGTCCACCAGCAATCATAAAGATACGTCTACAAGCGAGACTGCAATATCATCGTTGGTTAAGCTACCTGGAAGACTCTGCAAGACTTGCGGGCTCCCGATGAGTAGGAATTCTTCTTCAAACTGGTCAAAAACCTTTATAACGGCCAATAGCCTCTGCCACCAGATCCTGCAGAACGTCATAATCCTCACCGACATAGACAAGTGCATTTCCTTCCTGGTAAAGAAAGAGAAAGGTGATTCCAGCAGGTGCGAAACGATACTTTTTATTATACCTGTTCTTGTAGAATACGAAATTGTCTTACAGGTATGTATCCTTCGACACTTGACTAGTAATGTCATTATGCCGAAAGAAAGTTTCCTTGCCAATGCTAAGGATAGGCCAGATAGATCCTCTATAACTGTGCTTTCTACATATATACTATTCTAGATGCGAATCATCTCAGATTAACGTATCCAGTTTTTGACAGCTACGACAATTTAGTAGGATAATTTTTATCCAGTTTAAAATGTTTATAGAAAATGTACTTATAAATAAAAATATTATTATCTCTAAGGAAAGAAACACGCTTTTATTCATTCAACATTTGCAAACTACGCAGGAGACTTTGTTTACAAATACCAGGTATTTAACTTTAACACTCATTTATTAAGTTGACTGATTATAGCAAAATTACTAAAGATTGCCCATAGTACAATAATACATTTGTTTTCTTAAAAAGGCAGAACTACACCCATGTCGCAGACAAATGCGTTGCCGGAAAAAACCTACAGAATCAGTCTAATACGAACCCAGGTAAGCAGTTAAATGATATCCTCTTATTGGAAGGCCTAATACAAATGTTAACGATTGAAGTATTTCTACATGTTAGTTAGTTATTCTTATACTACTGTAACTGTTTTCCTCTGTGTTGGTCTTTTTCTTCATGTAAAAGTACAAAATTCTAAAGTATTACCAGAAATTCTTCGAATGAACTAATTGGTACGATGAAGTATGAAGGATTATGATTTATTTTCTGAAAATTAATAAATTTTGTCAGCACAACGAAATTCTGAATCAATTGCTACGTATTTTTATTGTTCTCGTTAACAAAATGTTTCAATTTAATAATAATTTAAATATAAGATTATTTAATTAGTCACGAGACTATTTATATGCATGAAAGTATGATCCTAATGTACTTTAAATAAGTTCTGTTAAAATATATATGGAAGCATTCTTTTAGTTGTTTATTAATCATGGATATAAAGAATAATATCCGAAAAGAAACTACATATTATCAAACAACGAAATTTCTATATCTATTAATTAATAATGTATTTTAAAATTATTAATTAAGTCGATTAGTTTTAAATCATCTCATTTTTTTATTACGAAACATTTTATTCCACAACATTAGATGGAATAAATATCAATTACAATATGCCACCTGATATTAATCTGAAAGGTGATGTTCTAGCAAATACACTTTTGTCAAATTGCAATACGCAGTTTTTAAAAGTTATTATAGTATGGTATTTTGAAATTAATTAATTGTTGTTGGACAATAATGAAGCGATCATTGCTATTGAAAAGATAAATGCTGTCGGGCATAGGCTTAATTCTTTCACAATTTAAAATTATTTAATCACAATTGAATACTATTTAAAAATAAAAGTGGCATTCTGTTTGGAATCACAAAATTAAAGGCAGATCATATTTTTTTTGAATGAACTTATAAATTATCTGGATGAACCAACAAGATGATTCTTCTCCAGACAGTCTAATAGCTGTAAATTCAAATGATTAAGTAAAATAAATGCGTGTGAAAACAACGACCTATCAATTTAAATAGTTTTTTTGTATAAAATTTAAAAAAAGTTTGAATGTGGAATTGATTCCAAACAATGATGTCTGCAAAAATTGAAGAACAACAACTAGAAGATTCCAGCTACAATAGATTTATAATTGATTATGAAACGCAGTATTTTAATAATTCGAAATTTAAGATTATTTTTTGCTTTTTTTAGTGTAAATTGGGACTTTTTATTAATAAACATTGTTTCTATATATTTTTAAATTTTTTTATAATAAGATTATTATTTTAAATCCGTTTTTGTGGTTAATCATTATATTTATAGTAATTGTGTTATTGAAGGATACAATTGAATTGTCTCATTAATGCTTAATTTTAGCCCATTTAATTTTTTAATTAAGTAAGGAATTCCATTTTTTATCTTAACTAAACTAGTTAAATTGAAATACATGTTAAAATATGAACCAAATTAAGGAGAAAACCATTATAGAGTATCTACCAAAATTATAGAAAATGGAACAAATTAAAAAAGTCAATAAAACTAAATTGAATGCTTCTTTGTTATTTTCTTAAATGTTAAATGCATATTCAATATAAATAAAATATATTTAATATAAAAGCAATATAATGTTATATAAATTTATATTTATTGTTGTGAAAATATTTTATTTCTACAAGTTTTAAGTGAAGGTAATTCTATTTAATTTTTGTTTTACAATTCTGACATATTGCATTATCATTAAAAATTACACAGAAAAAGGTTAATAAGCAACATTAAAATAATTTCATAAATTTATGTTATTTAATTTTATGTTTTTTAAATATTGTTACAATCGAAAATGCCCATTATTTTTATCATTAACAATACATAAGAAAAGTATGTATTGTTGAGTTACAAACAATTGTTCATTACTATCACTGGATAGGCTTTAATATTTTTTAAAATTTAATTTTTTAATTTTTAACTTCTTTTATTGAAGTAATATTTTTGCCCAACTATTAAAAGTAAAAAAAAAATAATAATAAATATTTTTTAATGTTAATAAATTGATGTTCTGTATTAGGTGAAAATATCGCACACAAAAATATTTATTAATATATTCATTGGCTTAATTTTTAATATTTTTAATAAAATAATAATTAATATGTGAAATAATTTTATTTTATTTTTCTTATATCGCTGTATTAGCATTCGTTTGTTTTATTTTAAAACTTTTATTGTATCAATGTTTAAACTAAATGTGGTTCTGATTACATGTTTATAACTTATTATTCCTACAAATGTAATAGTTTGATTAGATTTATTCTATTTAACATGTTTAGACTTTGACATTTTTGCTTACCGATTGACTACTTTATATCAAATTATCCATTTGCAGTTTAATAGAGAAAAAGAGAAAAATATTAAATGCATATTCGTTCTTCACGACAAAAACCACAATATATACAAAAGACCAAATTTTCTGAAATGTTTTCCAAATTTCCAGCAAAAAACCCTCAGAGATTCTATAGAAACGTCTATAAACACCCAAAACAGATGAACACCATAAAATATATTATTGTTAGAAATTGCTGTTAAATGAAAAAAAAAAAGCTAAAATGAAAACGTGGAAAAGAGGAAAGGAAAAAAAAAATTGTGCTTTCGGTCATTTGCTTTCAATTAATTAGAATAATAATAAACTCTAATTGATCATTAGAATTTTATATGAGGAAACAATTTTTCTAGGCCGTGATTAGACTGCAATGGAGGAATGGAAAGTAAAAATTAAATTAACAAAAATATTTCGGACTTCATTGAATATGTTGCAGTAAACGCAACATTATTCAATTTTATGATGCTCCTCGAGAGTTAAGTCAAATAGCCAGGAGAAGGTTAATAAGTTGTAGACAAAATTATTCTGTAAGTTCTTTCTGAGATTCACATATTGTTTACATTGTAATAAAACCAGTTCCACCGTTGGTGAGGTGATCAAACGAGAATCTATAGGATTTGACTTTAATGGGATATGATTTGGTGAGAAAACGAGACAATATAGCATCTGTGTTCCTATTCGGAGGTTACAGAAGATGGTAGATTTGATTATGGATAAATGAGAAAATTCATTTGAGTATTTGCTGCCCCGCTTGTGAATTCTGCTTTGTCATATATCAACTTTTTTTTATGAACAGTGATGGCGTTTGGTTTAAGCTAGCTAGTCTGGGGATAGCTAGTGGAGGATTATATCATCGAGAGAATTGGCCAATTTATTTTTTGCAATTTCACCATGTCCTGGGAACCAAATAAAAATTATAGAGGAAGTTGTGTAATCTACTTTTAAAATAAGATGATCAAGCAATTTTATTATCCATGCAAATTGAAAGGGGCTATTTCTGATGACTTGTAATACCTAAAGACTTGCCTACTATACCGAAAGCCTAGATCGTTGAATATCGTTGAATGGCATTAAATTTACAACCTTGATTAATTGCCAAGATCTGCAACCTCATGTGTTAGCTGTAAACGTTTTAATAACCTTTCATTTGTACATAATTTTCTTTTTTCAAATACAAAAAAAAAAAAAAAAAAAAATGTTGCTGAAAAGTGGGATTGTGGATAAAAATGAAACTTTATTAAAGTTAATTTCTTCATAACTAAATTATGACAAGAATTTCCAAAACTTTCGCCATTGCATTAATTTGTGAAAAGTTATTTAGTGATAATAAAAACTTGATAAATTATTTATTACTACTACAAAAATATGTCGTATGCTTAAGCCAAACATTGTGTATGATCTGGAATAATGTCAAAAATATCTAGGTAACTTATAAACAAATACTCAAAATCCTACCTTGCTAACACCGAGAGGAGAGGGAATATTTTCATCAAAGCAGAATTTCTCCGTTTAATTGAAAAATTCCTGTTACTGATGAAGCTGTACATTCACTTTGCAGTTGTTGCTGTGATCTCAAGTTGCAAGATTTTCAAAATTAATCCATCTCTCCAGTCTGAATCAAATACTGAGGATATGTCTAATTTTAAATACAGAAAAAATTTCTGTTTTTATAGTGAAGCATAATTATAATATGGCTATATGGAATGAAACCTGCATGAAAAGAGTGGAATTTGTCTGAGCTTAAAAACGAACTAAATCTATCAAACTATTCTATCAAAACATTTTCTAAACACAATTAACATAATTGGGCAATAGGACCCGACTAATTTTGCACCTTTGTTTGGTTTTGGAATAAGAATTATTTCAGCTATAAGTTATTTTTAGGGTATGTTACCCATGAGCTAGATGCTATTAAAAATAATTAGTGACTGTGAAACACAATAGTTTGACAAAGATATGATAAGTTTTTCAGGAGTTATATCATTACCATTGTTACAGGAATGTTAGGTCTGAAGACTTTTTGGAAATAGGATTGTTATAGCCAAACAAATTGTAGTCGGATATATAAAAAAAAAATTAATGCCATTAAATGAAATGCAAATAAAGTAACTTATAATTGGATTCGTAATCAGTAAACGGTTACTGTACAAAAGACTTCTTTACTATCAGGAGGTGGACCTCAATTATGAATAATTTTTAGGATTTTGCAAATCTTGTTATTATAAACAGTCGAATAACACATTGCATTCAAGTATTAAAGTTTTAATTGGGAGTTAAAGTTTCGAAGCTTTTAATTAATTTTTTTATATTTCATTCCAATTTCGTGCGATAATTGAGTACGTGACTAAAATAAGAGTTTCCTTTTTTCTTTTAATAAGAAGTTACGTTGAGAGTTCCACTATGGAAGCTGTGGCTGATTCGACATTGAAAAGATTTTCTTATTGTTATTTAAAATTGTAGAAATGAAAAAAATGAATTATGCATGTGTTTCACGTGATTCTCCTTGGAATTGATGATGGTTGAGAGATTTTAAAACACTAGACCATTTAATTGAATGCCAGAGGAATTTCATGCTATCACTGTTTAAATTTATAGTTGAATTGCGAAGTGATCACTATAATATGGATCGGTTTTGGTTTGGTTTGTCACTCTACGGTCATATTATGCACATTTTAGGCTAAATATATCGGGGCCTATAGTTTAACGTGGATTCCGAATCAACAACAAACATCCTTGATAATATGGATCGGAGTGAACAAAAACTGTGCATGGACAGATATCGGAGCTGGAAATGAAAAGATCTATCAGCGGGAAGGATAAAGGAGTAACACCTGTAGTAATTTAAATATTAATAATATTTAAAGTAATTTAAATTATCCATCATACAATTTATGCGAATATTGAAGCTGAATTAGTAATAGAGAAACCCATTTCTAATGTTTGATATTCAAATCTCCTAATTTAATATAGACCTTAGATACTTGTAAACGGCATTGACCTTAGGTGCATACATTTTAATAATAGTGATTATTTTATGGAAAAGGCCTAAGATAAAACTAAGATTTCTTTATCGGATTACGGAAAATTGGTAAACTAAAAGTATCGACTTAAAACGAAAATTAGGAAAATTATAAACTACTGCAACAAAACCTCTTTGGATCTGGAATTTTGGAGGATGGATAAATAGTTTTATATATGATGATCTTTTTCCTCTTATAGATGAAAAAGATCACCATACTTGAAGAAAGACTTTTGAATAATTTAAATTTAAAAATTAACGGAAAGTTTTAATAGCCATGTCCTTTTTAATGTTGAAATTAAAAGTGTAACAATTTATGTCGTTTGATATATTGACAGATTCGTTATTTGTTGACAGATTTTGGCTCCGCTGAACTTTGAATATCCAGAAAAATCACCAATCTCATATTCAATGGATCAACCTTTTTATTTTCATTTTTAATTTATTCATTCATTTATTTATTTATTTATTATTATTACTATTTTTATTATTATTATTTTTGGTTTTTAGGATTTTATGCAATACTTGTTGGATAGCGTGTATCACCATTCTGAAAGATGCAGTCAGAAAGTCTTTAAAGATAGGATACATTCCTGCAAGGATTTAACCTGTATTTCGATCCTTTCTTTTATTAAACAATGAGTTTCTTTATATTCTAAATAGTGCCATTATTTCATGCTTAGTAACATAAGCAGATTAATTATTGTTGTATAATTGTCAAAAACGAAAACTCTTATTTGGGTTGTGGTATTTATGCTGAGTAGAATTCATGATTTTTTGGATGATACAGTCGGCGAGCTTCTATGAATGAAAGCCATTTGAAGCTTTTAAATTTTTGAAGTTTTACTTCTCGTCTTCTTTGATACATTCTGGATATAAGCCTTTATGGGTGCTGTCGAATAAAACCCATTTATTTGCTTAGAAAGTATAAAGCTAGAAAAGGATGCGAAGTTTTCGCAACAGGCTGGGTTATTTGTTTATTAAATGAATGCGTAAATGCGAGGCAATTCCAACATTGACGTAGATTAACTATGAAAAGAGAACTTTGTTCTTGTGTGAGACATAGTTAAACGTGTTCAGTAAGAAAGGCACCATACATTGAAATTAAAACTAGATCATATTGCCATGATTGACAAGAATTTCGAAATCTATGCAGCTCACGGAAATGTAAGCTACTTTCTTTTTCCAGCTCTAGAGCTAGGTCATTCAATGACGCATTTGATGGAACACATTTCATTAAGAAATGGTTATAATTTTTTCTTTCTGAAAGAAAGCTTATACTGGAATCCCCATTATTGTAAGTAGCAAGCTCTCGAGCTGTATCCAAATGGTCTGTGGTAATAAAGAGATTTTCCTGCCGAGTGATCTGTAAATGATCTATATGTTTTAACGATGCTATTTTGTCGACAAATTTATCTTAAGGAGCCGGAAGGTGAGCTTTAAGAATCATACCACCTGTAATTTGAAAACTAATTGCAAAAGAACTTGCTTCCTTTAGTGAAGCTATTTCTGTCATTATGTCATACAGCCAAGAAAAAGTAATATCATATGTAACTGGAAATGCCCTAATAGCAGAGTAATGTCAACCATCGTTATTTGAAAAATAATTCTGAAATCCATAAATTTTTACATTGATACAAAATTAAAAAAAAAAGCATAATAATTACTAACAACAGAAAATGGTCTTTACTTACGATTAAAAAGCGAAACAAAATAAATATACCAATACCAATTGGAAATTAACAAATTAATAAATTGGTATCGCAGTACCAAACTTGCGATTTTATTTAACCTTGTATAGAAAAATAAAACGCAAATATTTTACTTATTGAATAAAAATTTTAAAATTATAACTAATCTATTTATATCAAATCACATTTATACTAACATTAAATAATGAAATTTAATGTTTGTATAAATGTGTATACATTTTGTATACATTTTAATGTATACAATATAAAAAATTAAAATACAAAAATTAAAATGTATACAATATACTAAAGTATTGTTTCCCGAATACGAATAAAAGTGGATATAAAGAAAGGGAAGCTTCAGCGTCATAAGATAAAAGTTATAAGCAAAAAAGTGTAGTTTTTTCCTCTTTTGATGTTCTATATAGATAGTTGAAAGTTAAAGCAAGTTAATTTAAATACAGGTAAAGATATTTGAATAATTTAAAATAAAAATATCTTTTATCGAAAACATTTAGGACAGTATGGTAGTAAAACTTCTCCATACAGATTTAAATATTCAAAATTCAAATATTTTTCCTTATAAAGTTTAAGTTGAGATGAAAATCCTCATGAAAATATTTATGCAGTTGTAAGTATTATATATTATATTTTTGTGCAAGTCACTAACAAACAGTTTATGGAAATTTTATGTTTTGGTTTAAAATATATTGATTTATAATTTCAAATCATAAATATATAGTTATAAATATATCAACATTGTGTCATGTGCTACGAGAATTAGAAACTCTGTCACTTGCTATTGCCTGCTTATGTCATGATTTACATAAAAGAGGACGAATAGTTTTTTCCTAAGAAAGTAGGAATAAATTTATATAAGTTTTTACTTGCACTAAAATTACTTTTCTAAGAATTTTAATTTTCCCTTCCCATTATGGAAATTTGTTTATTATACATTGAAGTTAATCATAAAATAAAATAAATATGATTCTTTGATATTAAATGTTTTTTTACATTATTCTAATAAAACTGATTAAAAACGAAAAACATGGAATTTCTGAAAAATAAATCTACGTAAGGCTAAAATAAGAAAAAATTACTTTTTATACAAACAAAATTAAAAAGCATAGTGCATACTAATGAATAACATTTAAGTGTGAAGATTGAACAGATTAAATACTTTAAAACTAATATCATATTCTTTCTTCATGATTTAAATAGAAACTGTTCTGAATTTCTTTACAGTAATAAGTGTTGTTACAGTAATACAGTAATAGTGTTTACAGTAATAGTAATTAATAATTTATTTCTTCTCACCACTAGGACTAACTCACCTTTGGCGCAATTATATTCTACTTCTATTATGGAACTTCATCATTTTGATCAGTGCACCACTCTTTTAAAAAGTAAAGTAATGCAAAGTTCGCAATCAATTTGAAGATATTAAATTTAATATATATATATACTTGTCAAAAATTATGTTAAAATATATCCTTATTTTTTAGATTTTTTATAAAATAAAAATTTGTAAATCTCATAACATGCATATTATATTATCAAAATTGTAAAAGCAAAAATTCTGTTTGTTTTCAGTTTGATTAGCAATTAAATATCTACTTTTTCCAACTTAAAATATTTAAAAACATTATGTATTGGATAGTTTTTACTCGTTGATCAATTTTATTAAAATCTAAATTAAAAGTAAAGCAAAAATTATAAGTAAATATAAGAAAAATAACATGTAAATAATGATTTAATAAATTATTAGTATGAAATATTCGTATTAAATACATACCATATATTAGTAGTAAAATAAATCTTCATTGGAAGTACTTCTGATTCGCTTGGAATAATGCAAGTAATTTATTAAATCATTATTCTTTTTCAATTCTTTCTATTAGCTCACACCCTCACTATATATAGCTTGTTCAAATTTTCAATCGTTCATAAAAAACTTTTTATTTATCCACTCAAGTTTAAATACATTTTTTGGAACTTGTAATGGATGGCACTGGATGTTTATACAGTTTTTTAAAATATTATTTCTTTCATTAAATTTAATTAATTAATTTTAGTTATTTTTAGATTTAAGGTGCATATATCTACCAATAGATGGTGACAGATAAACTTAAAAAAATGAAAAAATTATTTATAATGGACTTTCTGCAATAGAGTGAAAAAAAAGTAGGAATTGACTTTAAATTTTTTTTTTTATTACTTGATGATTTGAATTTTTAATAAAGTAATTTGATAAATTATCATTATACTTATCGTAATTATCAGTATACTTATTATTTTAAAAATGAAAATCATGAAGTAACGAGAAAAATCCTAGAGAAAATTGATAGATTTTTCTCATTAAATATTTGTTTTAATGAAATTGAATTAAGCAAAAATGGCTTTAAATATCTTCTCTGAATTTTTAAAGAAAATTTTCCTTTAATTTCTACAGCTCACACACACACACACACACACACACACACACACACACACACACACACACACACACACACACACACACATATATATATATATATAGATAGATAGATAGATTGAATAGAATTATAAATTTTCAAGAATATATATGCTAATGTATATTTCTCATTAACAATACGCGGCTTGATGTCCAGCTGGCTAACTCTCAGGCTTTGGGAGCGCAGGTTTAAGATTCGAATCCTGGTGGTGGCATGGATGTTTGTGAGTGGTTCGGAATTTATGTTAAACTGTAGGTCCCGGTCTAATTAGCATAAACTGGGCACAACATGGTCGTCCAGAGATAAACCAAACCATTAAAAATGTTTGCAATCAAGTCATCTTTTTCGAGGTCACAAACCTATTTAAGAAGCACAATAGGGTAATAAGGAATAGCTAATAAATACCCATCGAAATATTGAAGGTGACGTGAACGTTGAGATCGAAAATGAGTGAATTTTAGTTTATAATTTGCTTACATTGCCTTTTTTAGAAATTGAATATGTACAAATTTATGTATTTCAATGAAATAAGTGCAATTTAAAAATTATTTATAAAATAATAATTAAAATTAAAATTTCAATTTTATACATATTTTTTATTATTTATAGTTTAATATTATGCATTGAACTTTTTCAAACAGTTACACTTTATTTCGTTGAACCGCGGTCATTATCTGGGACGCGCGCCTGTATTAAATTACTTTTTATACTTCTCAACTGATCGGTGTATTTGCGCGAAGTCTGTCAATAAAGAATAAAAATTTTTAAACTTCAAGGTCCGTTTTTGTGAAATCCAAGAAGTGAGTTGCTTTAATTTTGATTGCAGATTATCTACGTTAGAAGAAAAGATATAACTAGGAAAAGTTATTGCTTATCAATTTTAATAACATACTTTTATCAAAGCACATATTTCCAACTTTATAAATACATTTGATATTAAATTAGCAGAGAACAATTTTACTGGCTATGCAAAATTTTATTCGAGACCACCTTCATAAAATACACAAAACAAAAAACACAAAATTCTACAAAATGACACAAAAATTTTAAGTAAAAGTAAATTTTTTTTCCTATTATGGACCACAAGCAAGAAGTTTAAGCAATGCATATTAATTTATAAGATTTCGTGCTCTGGTAAATTTTTTTTTGTTAAAAAAAAGAAAATTACTTTTAAAAATCTTTTATAATGAAGCTATGTGTTTTTATCAAAATTTGATCATTGCGAATATCAGAATATGCTTCCTAATTATAACGGAAATGTTTTAAAAAATGTTATATAAAAATTTTTTGGGACGTGTTTTACATGAGAAGAAAGTACATACGACGGCATTCCGCTCAATGAAACCCGCATTAGTAACCAATATGCGCCTCTTCAGAAACTATTTGTACGGACAATATCAGTCAGTCCAGTATTTTTTTACATCCCAACTCGTTGCGTTGCTGAAGACATTGGTTAATTACGATCCATCCCGCGTTTGGAAGCTCCTCCCTTTTTATTTATCTCAAATAGCTGTTTAACAGTAAGGTGGTTCCATTTGGACATCACACCATTTAAGTTCTGTTGTCACGGAGTTTCGATTGATTATGGTAAATCAGAAAAGGAAAAAATTGCTATCGAGTCTTCCCGCCGTCCCCTTTCTCCCATATAATCTTATAAAAAGGAGACTGATTCACGATTTTTGTGGTGCGCACCAGCGCAATATAATTAATGATCATGTATCACCTTAATGTGGAAGGAGAAAGATTTGTTGACACAAGTAAATAATTGTTGGTTTTCATTTTTTCTATATAAATTGTATTTAGTTGATGTTTTATTTTTCGCATTGATGTTCTTAAGATGAATTTTAAAAGTGATTAAATTGGCGTAGGTTTTTAAGCTGGCAATTTATAATTAGTATTGACACTTATATGAAGTCAATATGATTGTAAGGGTATAATTAGTTTTATTACTACAGCCATTCAATTCATTCATTATTCTATGAAGTTGTTATGTGATTGTTTCATTGTTTATTTTATATTTTGACCTTGTTTTATTGTCTGTTAAAAAAGGATGACCGAAGTTTGAATTTAGATGATGAAAATTCAATTTCTTTTATACGGAAATATATGATGAATACAAATCAAGCGAAATATTTTATTCATATAAAAATATTCATATATTATATATTATATATTATTCATATATTAATATTACTCGTATTCATAATAATATTAAAATAGCTATAAAATATCTCCTTGATTCAGAATATTTCAATAATAAAATACAGAATATTCATTCTTTCCTTTAATATGCAGAAAAATTAGTCTTGTAAGTAAGAGTAATGCACATTTTAATTAATGGCCATATTTTTATTACCGAATTTTTCGATGATTACATTTCTCATTATTTGAAACTTTTCCTATTTACTAATTTCAAGTAAAAGATTGATTTTGTTACAATGTTTGCAAACTCACCCATTACTAAACTTCGATTAAATTTTACTTCATTAATTTAAAAAAAAAGTTTATATTTCTAAAAGATTTTTTCGCAATTTTAAATTTTTATTATAATCACTAATATAGTAAATATCTTGTTCATGGGCTGAGGACGTCTCTAAAAGTTAATACATGTTCAATAACGTTATGTTTTAAATAATCACATATTTTAAAAGATATTTTCTTTATCAATTAAACAGTTCTTTAAAATTCAAAATCCCATTTAAAAAGCGTTGCCAAAATAATAATATTCAATAGAAGTATTTATAATTATGCACGATTTAAAAAATGTTTGGAAAAGTTCGATTATTTTGATTATCGCCCTAAATGAAGATTCACACACTCATTTAAGGGGAAAAAAGTAGCTTAATTTCTGAAGAAAATTGTCTTAATGTGGAATGGCATATAAAGTTTCCTTTAATTTTCACTATGATTTCAAAAAAAAACTTGGAAATGTAATATACATCACATTTCATTTGTATTGACTAAATAGGATTCATTACGAATTTTTTACATCCATTTCAATGAATTTTCTGTACTGAAACTTTCAAAGAATTTCTGTTTTTAAGAAACAAAAGTGAAGCTATTTTAATTTTAACAAATTACTTCCTCTCATTTTAAATATTTGTATAAATTAAGACATTATTTATTTTTATTATTTTTCTTTGACAAAATAATTTTTATAATTAAAATTGTAATATTATTCTAAAAATATATTGTAAATATATTCTAAAACATCTGTTATGCCAATTGGATTCCTAATAAGTATTCAAATTTAATATTTAAAAGATAAAAAAATTTTTGAAGGATATCAAAAATTTTAGAAAAAAATTAAAAATATATGTTTATCTGAAAATCATATGATAAACTTTGTTTGAAAAACTACAAATGTTTTGAACAAATTATTTACAATTTTTTTTGAGTTTTGTTGGCACCTTACAAAAATTTATTAGTTATTCTTTTATTTCTCTCAGAAAAGTTGCAGCAAGTAATATTGCATTTAAAAAAGTTAATTATATAATTTTTAAAGTTTCATTTTCCATTTTCATCAAAATCTTCATTATCTTTCTTATTTTAAAGATAATTTATGTTTGAAAATGGATTTAAATGCACCATTTAAAAAGTGCTACCAATTATTAAAAAAAACTCATTATCTTCATTAACAAATCCACAAGGATAAATTTTACTACAATCAAGATCCTAATTCCTTTTTATTTTACAAATTAAAAAGTTATCAAAATTTCAATAAAATAAGTATTTTTATTTTATATATAATCCTTATAATGAATTGATTTTTACTGATAACCATAAGGAATTTTTACTTCCTATTTAAATGCATTTTTTTTTAATGAAAAATACCCTGTTTCAATTTTCTGAAAAAAATCTAATGATTATATTTTGAAATAAATGTGAAAAACAGGAAATTTGTGTTCTTTATTTTTAGTTTCCAAATTTCTGTAAAAGTCTTAAGATTTTTCAAAATTCTTTTAAAAATATAATTTTTAAAACATTAAGAAAATGTAAATGTACCATATTAAGTTATATTTATGAAATTTTTCTGGGACAATAATGTATTCAAATTATTGATGATGTAAAAAGATGAAAAGTTATTGATGATGTTTTTTTCCATCATAAGAAAATGTTTGTTAGAACATGTCAATATTAAAAAAAAATCAACTTGTAAAAATTCAACCAAGAAGAAAAGTTATGAAAGTAAATTACAAAATCATAAATCCTCTACTTGAGAAGATCTTGAAAAATAACTTATAGTTGAAAGAGTATGCAGAACAAAACAAAAAAAATCTAACACCTTAATATTAGTTGAATCGCTAATTTCGCTTATTTCTTACATTACTCATTTCAAGTAATATTGTATTAACAGAAATTAATTGTAAGAAGTATGCACAATTAAATGTTGCTAGTTAATCTATTTTTTACTTATCTATTCTTAGGCATATAGTTTCCTACTACGCATTTTTAATAAACTTATTTGTAATAGGAAAAATTATTAATGAGTTTTTTATTTTCTCTTGAAGTAAAGTATGTTTAATTTCTCCTCTTTGCTTTTTCTACAAAATTATTCGGACGAAAATAAAATTGATCATAATATGTTTGTAAAAACTATATAGTATCCACCCTACTATATTGATCCTCAGGAATAATAATTATTAATATCTAAGATATATCTAGAATAGCAAGACAAATATACCAAAAGTTGTGGGAAACAATAACGCGCCCAAATAACAACAGCACAAAGGTTATTTAATATTTACACAAGACAGTCAAACTAAAATCATTATAAAATTGAGATTTCTCTCTATGATTAAAAACAACATAGCAAAACATATGTTTAAAAATTTAAATGTTTCAGTTCCTTCAACTATAATTGTTTCTTGTGATAATTATTTTATAAACTAATTCTCAACATCAAAAATGTCAAATGGAAAAATTTCCTGAATTTTTTAAATTTTTTTAATATTTTTAATAGTCAGAAAATTTTGTGAATATATTTTTATATAGTGAATATATTTTAACGTTTCAATAAAAATGAAAATTTATCTATTTTTCCTAAAACACTGTTGAAATTACTTTAGAATTCTCTGTTTAAAAATCTTAAGCTCTAAGTGGACGTACTACAATCAACAACCGAAGTGTAAATAAAGTAAGATCTAACTATGTATCTTCTCTGTTCTTAAAATCTTAGTTTTAATCTTAATATCACAGAAGTTTTTCTCGGTCCTATGGGTAATATTATTTACAATTTATCAATGATTTTATGGCAATTTATCAATTTTTGTTTAATTATATGTGACAGTTGTTTCATTATTTCAATTATTTTTTGAATTTCTTCTTCTATTTATATGTGATTATACTAATTTAAAACTAAATATCCTGATGCCAGTTTATTGCAAAAGTTAAAACTTCAAAATGAAATTCTTTAATCAAATGAAATTTTATCTTCGTACGAGTGAAGATCTTGATTAATGGTTTTGTTTAATTTAAAGAAGTTCATATGGAATGAAAAAATCTTTATTCAAGAGGAAGTTTACCATAGTACAAGAGAAGGCTTTGATTAATGATTTTGTTTAGTACTTTGAAGAAATGCATATAAAAGGAATATATTGTAATGCTAATTTCAAATAAGAGTAGCATAATTTCTTTTTATTTTATTTTTAAGATAATAACTGCTTCTGAAAAGTAAAAGTGATTTATGCGTTTCATTTTTAAAAGATGGAAATATGGAATGTAAATTAAATGGATCTATTGACCGATTAAGAATTTATCTTTCACATTTTTTAGCAATTTAATTAAAAAATATGCAATATTGCATACATGGTATTTGACGAATTAATTTCATGCTGATACGACAACTGTATACTTAATTACTTGCAAATGTAAAGTGAAGAACAGACATACATGTATATACTGTGCGTCAATCAGATTATGCGAGTCTGATCGAAGATAGCCACATTAGTAGACACGGGAAAAATGGTTTGACGAATTGTATTAATTTTCAATATTATGCACATACCCACGGAAAATGGATCGAAAACTCACCAATGGACCGCTGTAGTACTATTCTGAATATTTACGTACTTTATTTTTTGTCACAAAAAACCTTGAAACATTTCCGGGTTAGTATGTGCACATAGAATGCGAGACTCTTAGTCCTGCTTTTATATACATGTTACCAGAAGCAAGCAGTCACCATGAAGATGTAAAAAAAATTCTTCTCTGTCGTTTGACGCTTCACCGCTCAACGCCTTGGTGTGAAGAAGGCTTTAAACGCTGAATCCCTTTTCGTACGAACAGACAGAAAGCTTCCGTATTGTATGTCCCACCCCCGCTCCACCAGATTGATGTCGTTGTCAACCAACTTTGGATTTGGTGGTAGTACTGATTACTAGAAAAGTAGAACTTGCATTGAGTTTGCCCTCATAATAATCCTTTCTCCGTAAATTTCAATTTATAATCTTTGTTATAAGGATTAGAATATATAATCGATTGATAATTGATGATGTAAGGTCTATGACAGAAAAATATGAAATATTCATTCAATATAACTTATTTAATGCCCTACAGTTTGTAGGATAAAAATTCTGATATGAAATTGTTTCTCCTTGTGTTTGATATTGTTTCTACTAATGATAAATAAACCTCTTTTTGTAACTTGACATTTAGTATGGCTGAATTAATTGTTTTCTTATATGAAGTTATTGAAAAAAATATGGATATACTGCAAGTAATTAACTTAACATTTAATCTTAAATTGACATTTTTGGTTGAAAAATGTTTTTAAAACATGCACATTTTTCTAATAAAATTCTAAAGATATCAGAAAAATTATGATTATGACCTTTTATATTCAAATTTAATCAACTACATCATGTTACTTATAGCCTTTTGTTTTTGGATTCACTTTTAAAGCGATATGAATCAGAAATGTGATGTGAAAATGATAAGTTATTTTCTAAAAATATCTTTTTGAGTGTTGTTGTATTTTCTAATGCTTCGAGATTGAACTTTTCTTAATTTTTAATGAAACTTTCTGCATGAGCAATTTCAAATATTTAATAAAGTAACTTTAAATTTTTTTTTTGCCTTCAGTTGATTTCATAACACAATTTGTTTTACATTATATTAATATTTCAAGAGATTTTACAAAAAAATTGTTTTTCAATTAATACAAACATGATATATTGGCAGAAGTTGTTTTGTGTTATATAATCTGTAATTACATTCCAAAATCTCGTTTTATTTACGCTTTTTGCGGATAAGTAAAACATAAAAAAATCTTAATACAATACAATCATAATCCCATCATAAAAAAAATCATAGGTTAACCTTGCTTTTTATAATATTGTGCTTTATCAGTCTTTCTGAAGAAACAATGTTTCCATTCTTGTTGCCTCATGGATATAATAATATAAATAATTCCAAGTACGTAATTTATTGTAAAAAAAAAAAAAAAAATGGAAATGTAAACTGGCGTCTGAGCGGCGTAAACTTCCTCATCTGAGTGGGCGTGCACTTACTTTAACGAGGAAGAAATGTAATATCGGGAGAATGCGTTTGGTTTTTCAATAAAGCAGTTGAGTTTTGTCAGTATACTCAGCCCATTCATGTTTTTTCAGTCCACTCCTACTTGATATTATTTTGAGATCATAATATTTAACAATTCTTAAATAATGTAGGCAATCAACATTTGATGAATGAAATATGTTTGTGAATAAGACATACACATATATATTATGTACATATATAATGAATATATATACTTATGCGTGCAATATTTTAAATTTATTTGTAAGATTCCAAAAGTATTGAAGACTTGCAGCAAAAAAAAAAATATCAATACTAAGAGTGGTAGTGCAAAAGATGTTATTGAAAATCAATATAATTTTATTTTTCAATACATTAAAATTTTTAATCCATAGTTTCGGGAGAATTAGAAAACATTGAGTGCTTGCTTGAATACGAGAGAAGATTTTAATTTTGAGAAGATTTTATTATGGAAATAATGGTTTGTTGCATTTCCTTTTCCTTTCTATTCTTTTGATCTTTTTTTCTCCATTTGTATGAATTCTTGAAAGTTAACTCTTTTTTGTCTCTGAAAAGGTAGTCTCAAATATAACATGCAGTTTTTATTAATTGTTATCATTGTTATTTTTTTGCTGGAAGGAAAATCAAGAACGGGATGCTCAATTTCTTTAAATTTACATATTATAATTAAAAAATAAATAAACACTGTGTTGTTTGTTGCTAGTAAATTATAATTTTGGTTTTTGGGTGAATTATCAAAATGCTTCAATTGGTATTTTTAAATTTCCTGATATTTTTTTTAAATGAGTTTTTTAAGTCGTGAAAATTGTTGATCTTCAACAAGTTTAGCAACATCCAAAATGGGAAACAAAATTTAATATCTAAATAGTAATAGTTTAAATCTTAATAGAATAGTTAAAATGTACGTTGTTCTAATTTTGTGACATATTTTATTTCATATTCGAAATATGAAATTTAGCTAATATTGGCTATTTAATTTAAATCTATTCATTGCAGTAATGTATTTATATTTGATAATTTTTTTTTCTTAATTGTCGTTCAAGGATCACATGCTCTAAAAGGATTCTTAAATTGCATCAGAAACGATTTGCGATTGCTTTCTTTTTAATTCTTTTATATAAGTATCAATGTAATGATTCAACGAATGTAATTTATTTTGTCTGTAACACATGCCTATTTGTTAATTATAACAACTTTTCGTTGTAAATATTAAGAAATGAAAAATAGTTCAGTCTACGTTATTGATTTTTTGTTTAATACTATAAATTTAAATTTTATTTTTTGTGAAAAAGGCAGTTTAAGACTCGTCATTATTTGTAACATTGCCTTTGCCTGTTTTTCTTAGCAGTCGAAAAAGTAGAATCATGGTTGGACGAGAATCCTCAGTTCGTTCACGACTACTTCGTGAGGAAAGCCTCTCGACAAATGGTGGACTCTTGGCTGCTCTTTCATTCCGTTCCTCAAGGCATGGTTCAGGATACCTCTTGGCTCACCAATACCAGTCCTGGTGCTGTTACTCCAGTTCGAAAGACATCGGCCCACGAATTAGAACGGAAAACTGGTTTTTCAAGGTAAACTTTAAATATTACATGGTATGCTAAAATAGCTGAAATAGAAAATAATTTGTTTCGATTTAAAGTTTTAAACTTATTTACAAATCATAACACATAATTCATAGGTATGAAAGATTGCACTGTAAATGACCATCAATTTTAATTTTACAAAGTTCAATTTTTGGAAAAAATTTCTTGCCTGTTAGGTCTAGTATTTTCTTTAGGCTCTTCAATTTTACATATATTCGCCTAATTCTCTACTTAAGATGTTATTCAAAAGTTTAGGGAAAATAATTAGTGTCTGTTGAATATAATGGACGATCATGTAAGTTGTAGAACTTAATGAAAATAAAAAATAAATAAAATCTTTTTATCTTCGTATGTTACTTAATAATTTAATATTCTCATCTATTACCTTGCTCTGAATAATAAGATAAGAGAGATACGCTTGATAATACTCTGAAAAATTTCGGTTTTAATGAATGTGATCAGAAAAAAACTCAATTTTTTTTTCCGTGCATAAAAAAAGGATTCCAAAAGTAACTGATAAAGAGCGCTCATACGTTATACTGAGACGACTTATGCAACGTCTATAGTAATAAAGCACCTGGCTGAAAATGGATTCGTATTCTCGTATTCTATCACAACAGCATGCTATCATTACCCGTTTCGTGAGGTGGTGGTTAAATTTTTCTACAAGAATGGTGAATTCACACCCATTGCGTTACGAAAGTTTCGAGCGGAGAAAGGACTGAAGGGGCAAAGAACCCTATTTCATTGACTTGGGTACGAAGTCTTGAGGATTCATAGTACCCATGGAAGGATCAGGTTCTGAACGTACTTCTGCATCAATGAAAAAATATTAAAATTTTTAAGAAATATTATGAATCCTAAGTATTATGAAGACTAACAAACAGAATTACAATGGAGAAAAATGCTTCAGCAGTATAAAGTAAATAATTATTAATTATTTCATGCAAATTAAAACAAAAAAATTTTTTTTTTAAAGAAATGATTCAAGTTTGAGCAGTAGTATTAAAAATTATCTGTTTAGGATTTTAACGTGTTTTAGTAAAAAAAATTTATACATTTGTTTCATTTTACATAATAATAAACCAATGTTAAAAACATTACAGAACAAATACTACCTTCCTAATATTTGCCATTAAGCCTTCATTGATTTGAACTAAATTTTACTCTGATTTGACAATGGACTAATAAATTGCATTATTTATTTAAAAATCATTTGAACAAGAGATTGATCTTCTACAGCATTACTAATTTGTGAAATTCAATTGTGCGGATCTTGTCTTGAATCAACCCATCTCGATTCCTTTATAGCATTTTGGGTTGCACTTCTGTAATAATCTTTGGAAACATTTATTTAGTAAACATTCTTTTGGAAAATCGCGAATTTTGTATAAAATTATTAGCCTATTCTTTAAAGCAAATTAATCAATCAATATATAAAATGTGTACAATAGAGTAATATAATAACAAAAAAAAAAAAAATAGTAATACGTATCAAAACTTGTTCATGACATCTAAATCAATCAAACAATCAAATGTATAATGATAAATATATATATATATATATATATATGGCATTTATCATTATACATATAATTGATTTTCACTCAGCCACATCCGATCCTTATATATATATATATAAGGATCGGATGTGGCTGAGTGGGAATCAATTATATTTAATTTTAATTAGAATTGTTTTAATTTTGGCTTAGCTTCCCAATTTGAAACTGCAAATATTTAAGTGCAAATGAAGAGACATATCCCATTTAGAAATTAATAGTTAAATATCAAAATATGAATCCTATTTTGGAAGCAACGTTATATTTTAAAATACGCTTGATTGCATTCCATTATCCAAAGACTTAAATGCTCCTCTCTCGTGCAGGCCCTTCCTTCCGACTTTCAAGTCGCTGCCTCTTCCATCCGATGCCATGCCCTTTTGTGACACCACCGGTGGCTACTCTGTCTTGACAACCCAACAGGAGTTGAGGGCTCTGAACGAGCGAGAGCTCATATTCGAACTGGTCAAGGACATCTACAACGGCCTCGATCCGCTCAGCTTTTGCCTCAAGATCTTGCAGATCATCAGCATCTTGACCAAAGCGGACAGATGTTCCCTCTTCTTGGTCAAGGGAGAGAAAGGTGACCCCGGCAGGTACAAAAAATATTCCTTTATTATACTTATGCTTAGTGTTGGTATAACATTAAAGCATCATTTTGTTTTAATGCATTAAAAACAGACTGAACTGTTATTGAAGTGACCTGTTCAAAACAGTTCAACCTCTTCATTCAGTTCTTTTGATTTCCGAGCTAAGGAAACTTGGTTCGAAACCAGGCAAGTAATGCGAATCTGAAAACTTCCTTGCCTATGCCGAGAATGAGCATCCTATATAGTTCATTGGTTCTAAAGTTAAAATGGTCACTATTTAAAGGCAACATCAATTTATCGTGAATAATTTTATTACATGTAATATAAGTAGTTTATGGATTTGGTTTTTAAATAAAAGTATTTGCATTTCACATCAATAATTAGGCAACCTGTCAGCAGTTTTCTTGGATTTTTCCTTACGACACTCAAATGCAATATAGTTATCTCTTAAAGTCTTCTCCTGTATAGCACGTTGTGGGCTGTTTATAAAATTTATAAGAGGCACAGGAAGCCCCTCAATGTTTATTAAAAATTAAAAAAGTAGCAATTTTATTTTTAAAAAATACTTTTTCGCTCATAGGGCATTTTTGAACTACGTAATACACTTGTGTACAAATACCAGGCATTTAACTTTATTCTACATCTGTTAAATTGGCTGGTTGTAGTAAAATTATCAAAGGTGTACCACGATACAGTAAATCCCATTTTCTTCTTAGAAGGACTTCATGCGCAAACAAGAGATAAATGTCTTCCATGTGAATTTTTTGAAAAGATTGGGAGGGAAATTTCAAAAGATCCATACAATCAACCTGGCGATTATGCAAAGTGATTGCTTAAGTATCTATCAATCTATTTTTTTTTCTTTGTTTTCAAGTGACTTAATTTAATGATTATAAATATTTAATATATACAGCAGCTTTTAGACCTACTGCTATTCTACTGTAATGATAAAATAGTACTGATCGGACGATATCATTAAAAGTATTCATGAAATTTCTTAGAATTTACAGATTTTTTGAAAAAGCAAGATATGCAGTTAAATGATACTTCTGCATAATCGCCAGGTTGTTAGAAGTGGCTAAGCCTAAAAAAAATGAATTGATAAAGGAAAAATAATTGAAGCACTACATTTGAAATATTTAGTATTGTTGACAAAAATAGTTTTACATGTTAAATCCTGGTTATTTTTAATATATTATTGCAACAGATTTTATTTTTTTTCTTCATATAAAAATACCTATTTCTAGAGAACAGCCAATTTATTAAATATTTTTACAAATCCTTCTAGGCATGAACCCTTTCAATTGAATGACATTATGAATATGCTTTATTTTTACATAGTTAACAAGTTCTCTCAGTATATAATAATGTTCTGTATCAGTTGCTTCTATAACCAGCTGGTACGTTGTCTTGCTATTAAAAATTTTTATTTAACTATTTTATTGCATAATTAAATATAAGTTTTATTTAGGCAAAACTTATCTCTCTCTGCACATACACACATGCACACACGCACACACACACACACACACACACAAACACACACACACACATATATATATATATATATATATACACACTCAAGAGCCAAAAAATTATGACCACCTGTTAATAACGAGTTGGCCCACCTTTGGCGCTCAACACAGCTTCAGCTCGCCTTGGCATGGATGCCACAAGTCCTTGGTAGATGGCCGGAGACAGATTGTACCAGATGTTTAAGCAAAGGTCACGCAAATCCGAGATATTGCGAATTGGTGGTCTTTGAACTCTGAGCTGCCGTCCCAGGACATCCCAAATGTGTTCTATCGGATTGAGATCCGATGAGTTAGGCAGCCAGGACATTAACTGGAATTCCGCATCGTGTTCCTGGAACCACTCCAACACAATTTTAGCCTTGTGACAAGGGGCGTTTTCCTGTTGTAACATTCCATTTCCAACTGGAAAAACAGAGGCCATGTAAGGGTGCAACTGGTCCGCAATGATGTTCAAATACCCTGTAGCATTCATGGTCTGCTCTACCACAACCAAGGGTCCTAGAGATGCCCAAGAGAATGTCCCCCAAAGCGTAATACTGCCACCAACGGCCTGTGTATGACCTACTGTACATTGAGGGAGCAACTGTTCGCCTGGAAGACGGCCATCGGCGTGATGAATGACAAACCGTGATTCATCTGACCAGGCAACTCTCTCCCACTGATCCATGGACCAGTCACGATGTTCCCGGGCCCAGCGCAGGCTCAGTTGACGATAACGCTTGGTCAGCAAAGGCACACGAGTGGGACGTTTGCTGCGTAGCCCCATATCCAACAGTGTCCGCTGAACAGAGTGCTCCGATACTATTCTACTTGGCCCTGCAATGTATTGAGCTGTCAGCTGAGCCACTGTCTGGCTCCGGTTTTGCTTCACCATGCGAGACAGTCTCCGACGACATTTTTCTTTGATAGCGTGTGGACGTCCAACACCATGTCGTCTACTGCTGGTTTCACCGTCATTCATCCACTTTGCATAAGTACTAACAACTGTAGATCGCGAACAACCCACGAGTCGTGCAGTTTCGGAAGTACTTGTTCCGAGCCTTCGAGCCATTACAATCTGCCCTCTATCAAAGTCGCTTAGATCCGCAGCCTTTCCCATCACACAGAGAAGTAAGTGAAAAAATGATTCTTCAAACTCTAAGTTAAATACCACTTCCACCTGATCACGTGCCTTCCACGTCATCCATGCGAGTTCATTGCAAAATGTAGGGGTGGTCATAATGTTTTGGCTCTTGCGTTTATATATATAAAGAAAGAAAAAGAGAGAGAATCTTTATATATGTATAGATGTAATAATATCCATTTTGCTCTTCCTAAGATACAGGAAGAGCGAAATGGTTATTCCAAGTCAAGTTATTCCATGCCTACAGCTAATAAATATCGATTATTACACTAACGCCTATTAGCCGTAAGTTCTTCATTTTCAAATGACAGCCCCTTCTAATGCTGTACTTCGATAATTTGCCACTACTTTCTGGCTCTCGGTTCTATTCCCTGCGAGATATTAACCAGACTACTTTTACCACCCTGACCCTAGATCCTTAGAAAAATTCCCAAATAGGGGAAGTGGCTTTCTGTCGTTTCCTGAACAGGGCGCAAACTCAAGTTTTTAAAAAATGTTAATAACACGAAGTAAATATGTAGATTTATACCTTTTCCTTTATCAATAAAATCCACTTGACTTTCGACTGCAACTCGTATGAGTTTCCATGTTATATGTAGATTGTCTTTCACTTTAGTTTTACAACTTAAATATATTACTTCAGTATTTTTTTGTGAAAAATAAAATAGGTGTAGCAATAAAAACATGCCTATCTAATACTGAAAACGGAAAGCAGAGGCACAACGTTCTTGAACGAAATTTATTACTCGACTGAGAAAAGATACATGAAGCAAAACACTTGGCGAATGAAGAGCGCCTTCTCACGGAGAACAAAATATTACACAAAGCAGCTAAATACAGTTATAGTCTAAACATATCACCCACCTTGAAATAACATTTCAACAATAAAGGAACAATGAAAGTGTTACATTACATAATAATATAAATGAATGTTGAATTAATATTCAATAGAAATACAATGATTAATACAATAAATGCAATGCTAACGTATATTAATAAAAACTTAAACTGGTAACATACATAATTTTGTGATATTTTTTTTAAATTTGCCATCTGTTGTTTTGATGGTTACAACCCTAGTAATATTATCAAGACCAGGGTGTAATTGAATTATTCTATCCATTTTCCATTTAATTGGGAGAAAATTATCATCTTTAAGAAGACACAGATTAGTAATTCGAAAGTTTTTAGTTGGTAAAAGCCATTTTGGTCTTTGCTGCAATCGACATAGATATTCCTTGTGCCAACGTTTCCAAAATTGTTGTACCATTTTTTTTTAATAAGTTGCCATCTGGTAAGATATGAGATTTTTGACTCAATGTAATTTTTTTCAGGAACGCTTGTGCACCTTCCAATAGTGAAGTGGTCAGGTGTTAACGTTGATAAGTCATTTGGATTATTAGAAAGTGCTGTTAAAGATCTAGAATTAAGACAAGCCTCTATTTGTGTTAAAAATGTTTCAAATTCTTTATATGTTAATTTAGTTTCACCAACAATAGGTTTTAGATGATATTTGGTTGATTTTATATCAGCTTCCCAGAGACCACCTCATGTGGTGCACCTGGAAAATTTAAAAGCCGTTTAATACCATTGTCAGACAAAAAATTATTTACATTTTGAATGCAATTTTTTGATTTTGCAATTTTTTCAAATTCCAGGAAATTAAGTTTAAAGTCAACAAAGTTAGAACAGCAATCGCTGTATATATGACTGCATTTGCCTCTGCGGGACATAAATGTCTTAAGAGCTGCAATGAAAGCATCTGCAGAAAGATCAGCAGCCATTTCTAAGTGGATAGCTCTACAAGTGAAACAAACAAAAATAGCTATATATGCCTTAAATGATTTAGAACTTCGATCCTTCGATGCTCTAATTTGGAATGGACCAGCGTAATCTACTGCACAACGCAAGAATGTAGAAGAAGGGAAAATACGCGTAGCTGGCAAGTCACTCATCATTTGATTAGTTATAGATATGAAACATTTATACATTTTCTGATTAAATGTCTAATGATATCTCCAGTCCCTATAATCCAATATTGTTCTTGAATAGAAGATTGTACAAGTCATAGACCAGCATGCAAGAAAATTTCATGATAATGTCTAACAATGAGATCAGTTAAAATGCGACAATTTGGTAGAAGATAGGGTGTTTGTGGTCATATGCGATATTTGCATGTCGCTCTGAGAATACCTGAATTATCCAAAAAGGAAATTTAGAGATAGAATTTTGATTCTGCATCATAATGTTCGATTTCTTTTTAATGCATTGATCTCATTATTAAACACGATAAAGTGAACTGATTTGATTAACACATTTATAGCATTAGTAAGTTCACTAGTATTTAAAAAAGCAGTTATCTTATCTTTTGAATTTGATAAATGACTGCCTGCAATAGTTAATTGCATACAACACCTTTCTTCAGGCACAGGATCGTTCAATGTCGGCACAGAAGATTCTGGATTGAAAGAAAATGTATTGCATTGAAATTTTTGACCACACAACCACAATGAATAAGTAGTGCTGACGAGGACACACCACATGTCGCGAGATTGGCACGATTTTCATATCGACTAACATGATGCCACTGGGTAGGAGAAGACAAAGGTTTCGCCCTTCTATTGGCCAGAAAGGATTTCTATCGACTGCCATGGGATCCTATCCTGGCAAGTACAATTAAGGAATCCGTATGAAAATGAGATTGCAATATAGGGATTTCAAATGTTTTACAAGTAAAGTCCATCAATTTATTTAATAGAAGTGCTCCACACAATTCCAATGAGGAAGTGAAATGGTTTTAGGTGGTTTTGGTAGTTTACTTTAGTTTTGGCTATTACTAGCTTTCAGCTACTTTGATTTGTCCTTTATTTGACACGGAACGACAATAAATTACAGCTGCATATGCTTTTTATGAGGCATCACAAAATACATGCATTTGAAATTGGTTGCCTGCATCAAGCAACAAATATCTTGAAATTTTGAAGTCTTTAACAAATGGTATGTCCTTCGATAATGTCTTCCATTCAATTGCAACGTCTGGAGGAACGACTTCTTCCCATTGCAATTGATATTTCCATAGTTTTTGCATAAGTAGTTTACACTGGATTGTGATGGGTGACAACCATCCAAGAGGGTCGAAAGTCTTTGCGATTTTTGAAAGAAGTGTTCTTTTGGTTAAGGTGCCCAAGAGATAAAGAATTAACTTCGCAGAAGAAGACATCTGAAGCCGGATGCCATAGGATAAAACCTTTTTACAGTATCATCATCAATGCTCAAAGAAGCATTTGGTAGATGCAAACCTTCTTGAATCAAGTTCGTGAGTTCATTGCAATTAGAAGCCCATTTTCTCAAAACAAGTCCAGCACTTGACGGCATTTGAATCAATTGTGCATCTAGATCTAGAACTTCAGTGGTTGAATTAACTCCAGACATCAAGTCATCAACACCAAAGTTTTTGAGGGCTGCTTTAGAGGCCAATGGAAATTCCAGTGAATGGAAATTCTGTTCTTGTATGTCCAACTGCTGCAAACATTTGACTGCAAGGTACGGCGTTGATGCTGTGCCATCTGTCCACGCTTTTTTGTAATTCTCATTTGAAATTTGAATTGATTGCAATAAAGCAGCTGCTTTGCCTTTCACAGAAAGCTTAACATATTTTAATTTCTGACTATCACTCAAAAATTCATTATTTCCTATACTGGCAAGAAATAAATCATGAAATGAGATCCAGTCAATATAATTAGAAGTAAACACTGAGAATTCTACACGGAAGTTTTAAACTGTTTACACTAGTATTAACTTTATTCTGATATGCGTTAGAACTATTATCATTGTTTATAAGTTTCTTTAATTCATTTTTTAAAGTAATTTTTAATGAATCTAATTTAAGAAAAAGTTCATGCATTTCCTGTTCGTATTCAACAAATTCTTTGTCTAAGCAAGCAAAAAGAATATCATTAGTTAATTTGACATTTCACTAACTAAAATATTGTAATTTTCATGCACTTCAATAACAGCAATATAATTTTATTGATTTTGTAAATTATTTACTTGAATAATTAATCGAGTAATATTACCTTTTACAATTCGCTTGTATTTTAGAAGATCTTCCATGTTGTGATGTGACCTTCCCAATGTAAGTATGATGCTATGAGATGTGATGCTATGCACTTTGTTATTTCAGCTCCGTTGAGCAAAATGTTCGATATTGTTGAATAAGAACGCTTTCGTTGACTTCCACACTCATCTAAAAATATGTCTGCTGAATTTCAATGCTCCGGAGTATATAAAAAAATCCCATCTTCTGTTAGTCATAACATATTTCGGTTCTTCAAATTTAAGGTAACCATTTTCCCATTTTTATTTCTTTATAACAAGCAGATAAAAATAATTCAATATCTCACACATCACCTATTTTTTTTCAAGTTATTTATGCACCTTTATTATAAGTCTTGAATATGAGTCCGCATCAGAAAACGCCGGGGAGATTGCACTCATTTATTATATGATCTAGTCTCTTTAATCTTCTAGTCTCTCTTTAAAGTTGTCTTTTTAAAAAATGACAACTTTAAGAAGAGATACCAACGAAAGTCAACTTTATGCCTTTGTCTCCATCGAAATAAAGAAAAATTTTGGAGCTGTTCTTTACTTAAATCATTCACTGAAAAGATCGAATACAAATTCTTGAAGAAATGTTTTATTTAAGTTTCTTTGGTTTGCAACAGTCAAAATATTTTTGATTATTAAGGGAAGCTTATACCAAATAAAATATCTTCTTAAAATTACATTAAAAAATTATTATTTAAGGCATTTTATTTTGAACGTCGATATGGGTAAATTTAGGACATCTCATTGGTAAATATTGTTTTTTAGCTATTTTTTATTGTTAATTTTTATAAATTCTTTGTTGAGTTTTCTCATTAAAATTATGGAATTCTGAAATAGTAAATCACTGCAATTTGACTGATCACAATCCCAATTTTTATGTAGGAAGTTCATATTGACTTATCTTTCATTTAAATGTAAAACAAGTAATATATATATATATATATTTTTAAAGTCAATATATATATATATTTTTTTAAAGTCAATTCCTACTTTTTTTCCACTTTATTGCAGAAAATCCTTTATTAATAATTTTCATTCATTTTTTAAGTTCATCTGGCGCCATCTATTGGTAGATATATACAATTTAAATCTAAAAAATACTAAAATTAATTAATTAAATTTAATTACTAAATTAATATTTGAAAAAACTGTATTAACATTTAGTGTCATCCACTACAAGTTAAAAAAAATGTATTTAAACTTGGGTGGATGAATAAAAAGTATTTTATGAACGATTGAAAATTGGAACAAGATATATATAGGGAGAGTGTGAGCTAATAGAAGGAATTGAAAAAGCAAACACCTTGGATTACACGATACTTATTTTACATTTATTTTATTTTTTATCCAAATATTATATAAATAATTATGCATGTGTTTTCCTTAAAAATTAATGACAACTTTTCAAATTTTTCTCTCAGGTGTCTTGTAGGCCAGTTGTTGGACGTATCCTGCAGTTCCGCCATAGGACAAATGCGGCGAAGAGAAGAAATTTGTATTCCTTGGGGCACCGGCATCGTGGGCCACGTGGCCGAATCACGAAAGTCTCTCAATATACACGATTGTTATAAAGTAAGAAAAAATATGGACATGCTTTCTCTTTTTTTTTACCTGTTTTTATTTTTGAACGAAATTGTTCTTTCTTTTCTTTTTAAAAATGTACACTCACTTGTAAGTAATATACCAAGAGAAGTAAATTAATATTTTATTCATAAGTATTTAAAATGTATATATTTTATCTTTAGGATTATGTTAAGATTATCAGGATTTTTTTTCAAATTAAATCTCTTTATAGATATCAACTGTTATTGATGAAAAATTTTATTGTAATTTTGCGGATTCTTGTTCAACATTGTAATATTTATGTCATTTTTAAGTTTAGATAAAAATATAATATATTTGTTACAGTGAAGCACCTGTTTGATCCATGTTGATGAGGAGAATCCTAAAGCAGTTCATACCTGTAATAAGTCGATTCAAAGTCTTCCCCAAAGTCAGGTATCATAGCCCAAGACTGGATTCTGAAAGTTTATATTTAATCCCCGACACAAATCCATCCTCCAGTTTCATACTTTTCTATGCTGATGCAATTGAGAGTTTTCGCAGTGGGATATAGTCCTTATTTTTGGATTTTTCTGTGCTAAGATTTCCAGTCTTTGAAGCTAGACTACAAGAATTGACTTGTAGCAGCTTATCCTCACCGCTGTAAGTTTTGGGATGATATTTACCAATAGTTTTCACGTGTTTCTTTGAAACATCTCTATTTGAACGAATTGTCCCACCATCACATTTGATGTATTCCTGCCATCTGAGTAATTGTTTTAAACTCTTCAGGTGGAGGCAACTTTTTCTGTGAAAGTTTTGAGATTAAATTTTTTATGATCTTTTGAAATTTACCTTTCTTATTTTGTAATCCTGTGAAATATGGTACATGTCTTTATCCGGAATTTTTTCACCCGGCCTATACATTTCTTCTGAATCATAAGTCATGGCTTCTTTATAGTCTGTCTCTTCCATTATTTCTTACATCATGGATTCTTTAGCCTCTGTTTCTTCTTCTTATACATGCTTTTTATCTTCCATCACAAATCGGTATATTTTTTCCCCCATTTGCATGCAGTCGTCGTGAATTATATGATCCCGTTTATGCTATTATATTATTTTCAATAAGCTGCTTATAGTATATTTTTAACTGCTTTTTCGTAGCTTCACAATAAATGAATGTTTTGTCCATCCCTTTACTTTAAGCTATGGTCCAAGCTTATCAAGCTTCATGATGTTAAAAAAAATCATGGAAAATGTCGTGCATGTTTTTGTAATACATTTTTGCACACTATTTGATATTTTAGTTTGCTATAAATCCATGATTTATTTAATAGAACAATATAACAAATAAATGTTTGAAGTGAAAACTTTATTTTTTATGAAAGAATTTCAGATTAGCAGTAAAGCTTTTCTGAAACAGTAAATTTAAATAACATTTGTACTTAAGAGGAAGAAAAAGAGTTGGTGTCCAAGAGCCCAGTTGGTATACCAAGTATTTAATTTACATACGAATTAATAATATTAATTGTACAAAAAGAACAAAATAGGATATTTAACCACACAAAGCAAGTTTTGACCAGTACTAAGGGAATTCAATCAGTTTATATTCATGGAAGGAATGATTAAACTTCCACTGAAATCCTGTTAAGGAACCATAAATTAAAAATATTGTAGTTACTATAGAGTAGTTTTAACTTTTAGCTTTTTGAATGTCTGGCCAAGAGGATTGGTCTTTGAAACAATTTCTGAAGCACACTGAAGTTCTTGATCTGCGCGTAACCCCGCAGAATTTTGGTGTACGCGACTTCTTTTCTGAGAGGGAGAACTGGTGAAGTTTCACTGTGTCTGAAAGGTATTAATGCAGATTTGTGGTGTATCGCTATGGATCTGATAGTTTGTCACGGCCAGGAGTGTGAAATATTTGTGGCCGTTCCTTGTCAAATTGTTACATCCTTTAATCTTGCTCCACATCAATTTGTTCTTTTATGTCGTTTGCAATAATTGCGAATCTTTTAGGTATGGGTTGATTTCTGTTACGAAGTTATGGTTTTCCACTACAACTTTGAAATTGCTCCAAAATGGAAATTCCTTCCTTGAAAAAAAAAATTCCTTTTCCGATATTTCTTTCTTGAATTTACTTCCAAATTGTAGGTTTGGTTTGTCGCTCTACGGTAATTTTTTGCACACTTCGGAATAATTAGACAGGGTCCTACAGTTTAACGTGGATTCCTAACCACTAACAAACATCCCTGCCACCACCAGAATTCGAACCTGAAACCTGTGATACCAAAGGGTAGAACGATAGGCAATTGGTCTTCTGGCCGACCAAATTGTAGGAAGACAAGTATACTGCCTATGGTTTCTTAGACATCTGTATTCATGACAAAATGAATAAAGGGATCATGGAATGTCAGTTGTCATGTTTGTCTCCGCAAGATTGAGATCTCTGTTTTTTGCACTCCACCAATATGACTTGGGAAAAGTAAACTGGAACTAAGTTGTCATTAATGTTGAGGGTAAAACACTAGTCGAAGGTCAGGGATACTGGTCCATTGTCAACGATGCTTATTCTTGATATATCATATCTCAAGAAACCTTCGATTAGGGCTACGGTACGTTCACAAATAGTGGCTTGAAATAGTGAAAATAATTTAATCCATCTCGCAGCACAGTGTTTTTGTAATGAAAATCCATTTGTTGCCTGTTTCAATTTTAGGCCATGGCCCAAACCAGTCTATAGAGGTAATCTCAAACCACTGTAAGTTATCAGCAAGTTTTTAATTTCTAGCATGTACATTTAATTTATAGCATGTACGTAGTCAGTGATATATTACTTCATGCCGAATATATATTTTTTCATATCTAATAGTATCGTCTGACAATTTTCTGACTTCCCCATAACATTCAATCACATGATCACTATTATGCTTTTACACAATGGATTCACATTCATGAGTCGGGATGACTAGTTGGAATTTTACAGAGTCAGCGTCTAATATATATCGATATATTACCCTTTGATTCTTGATAAAGTCTCGTTCTGAATAATCTTCAATTTTTTGAGCAGATTAAAACCTTTTACATATTTCTTTTTTTCCATATTTTCATTTTCAAATTGAATGCTGAATGCCCTTTAAAGTTCTTTCAGACATGCCAGTTACAACTATGTTGAAAACTTCACAAGTGGAAACTTCTTCACATACAGTTTGGGAAAGAATCCGGTGTATGTTGGCTTTATCATAAATTTATTGTAAGTTGAAAGATTGTATTTCGAGTGTCCATCTTGCAAGTCGTGTTTGGATACTTGAGATTGAGAAGGCTGTTTTGAGATTGATGGTCGGATACCACAGTTATATCTGCTCAATCCACGTAGCCATGAAAGTTCTTCAGAACCCAAACGATCACAAGGCTTTCTCAGTTGTGAAATAGTTGCGCTCTGTTTAAGAGAGCAATTGACTTGTGTACACAATATGATATTCCACAGACCTTTTTCTTGAAGAAAACGGAACATAGATCGAAATTGCTTGCATCAGTTCGTAGAATATATGGCTTAGTTTCATGAGTTTGTTTTAGCATGGGAGGTATTATGAGACAATTGTTTTGAGTCTCTAACTTTTATTGTGCATTCCCATACCCACTGAGTTTTTTGTTTTGTAAGATTGCTTAGGTGTCTTGATATTTCTGCAAATTCCTGTATGTATTTGTGAAACCAGGAAAAAAATTGAAGGAAGGAATGTGTACCTCTTCAATCGTATTTTTTATGGGTGAGAATATCTGAATAAAAAATATTTGGAATAACTTAGATTCCTTGTTCAATGATTCAAAATCTTAAATACTTGAAATGAGAAAAAATGAAACGACATTTCTGTCTGTTTAGACAGCAATAACCCTTCCAAGGTAATTGAAGAACAAAGAGGTACTTCCAAAAAGATTCCATTAAATTATTATATTATTGAGATAAATTAAAATGTTTTCATTCATTACGAAAATGTCTATTAATTTTTGAAGCTTGCCTGGTTCATTTCTTACACCAACTGATATGTGCTAACCCGGAACCTGTGGCATCGCGCCCCATAGCGTTAGTCACTCAGCGTATAATGTTTAATGTTTATTTTTTTCGTATAATGTTTATAATGAATAAATATTGAGCAGAAAACAGCAGTTTTCATCTTAATTTTATATGACCGTTTTCAAGCAATTTTTTTACGTACGTTTTACTTGGAAGCATTATTGAATAGATATTGAACTATTATTAAATAGAATTTTCTATTTCATCCTATATTAAATTCATATCAATCATTCTGATTACATTAATTAATTGCACTATTAATTCTACTCTGACTAATATATAGGAATACTAGAAAGTTTTTTTATTTGATTTATATTAAAAATAGTTATACGACATGTCATTATATTCTGAAATTATTGCTATCTGTGCATGTGTAGTTGTTCTTATCGTTTTAAAGTTCCTCCTGTTTCAAAGCTTAAAAAATTATTATATAATTTGATTAAAGTAAACATTCAAATGAAATTAATAGATACAATAATTTAATCTTTCCAGGACATTCGATTCAACAGTCAAGTCGACCGCACAACCGGATATAAAACTCACAACATGCTGTGCATGCCCATTTGTGACACGGATGGCGAAGTAAAAGCAGTTGCTCAAATTATAAACAAATGCCATGGGGAGAAACCTTTCACATATGCTGACGAGGAGGTAAGAGTTTAAACATAGAGACGAGAAAATTAAATAGTCAAGAAGGGACATTAGATATGCACTTTAAAATAAGTGGGTGAGATTTTTATCTGCGTGGAAGTTCTACGGAAGTCATGATAAAACAGATTTTTAACGTATCAGTTTATGGTGTGAATATGAATATTTACGGTTTGCATAAATGATAAACTGATAAATGCATTTAAATTGCAGATAAATTAGATGTTTTATGTGCTCATGAACATTAAAGAGGAAAAATATTTTAATGATATCAATTATCCTTAAATGTTTTTTGACAGTCACAAGCCTTTAAAATTAATTACTGAGCTGCTTATTGAAAAAAAATTAGGAAAGTGCTTTCTTGCTAACATTCTATCTTTATGTTAAATATATATTTCATTAAAATACATTGTTTTGCTTGTTACGATATTTAATTACGACTGGCCATTGAAAAATCCTTCCACATGCACCAATTTTGGAAGGGACCATGATGCTAATTGGACACATTACCCTAGGAACTCGGGATCAGAGAATAAACAATCACCTGCACCCCAAAAGACTCAAAGTTACTTTTTATTGTAATGTGCACGAGCCTGAACAAGTACCAGCTATTAGATCTCAAGTGACTATGATCCTCACCAAATTAGGAATTGCGCCTATAACATTGAACAGCTACTCTAGCTTATAAATCACAGAATGACTGCACCCATTTTTTAAAAAAACTATCTGCTTCAGTTGAGATCTATAAGAACAACCACTATAGAACGTAACTGATTTTTTAATCCCCCCTGAAGATAGAAGGCCCAACAATTTAAACATGTTCAGCTTGCAACATATTCTGTGAGTTCAAGCTATTCAAGATTGGATCTTGGAATGCTATTTGATTGCATTCCAAAATAAACAAGCTGAAATAATTTCTTATTGAACAGAATATTGGCGAAATTTCCTGGTCCATGAAATTAAATTATACATATCCTGGAAAGGACCTATTGATAGCTAATTACCGATAGTTTCGATAGAATCAATCAAAATTAAAACCATAAAACCTAAAAATTACGAAGAGGTACTTGCTTTTATATCAAGAAGAGTATCGATCATTAAGAAATTTAGTCTCCTTAGGTAAAGGGAGCTTGGACTTCAATAGTTCAGATAAATTGTAGAAACTTTTCTCCTATTATCACAACATGGACTTATATCGCTTCACATATCCAGATGGTGTACCGGGGAAGAATATTGATCAAATTCTTCGATTAGGATCTAATGTGATCATATTTGGTGATATTAACGCTCTTTACTCCAGCTGGAACCACGATAAGAAAGAGAAATGTTACGGTTCTAAACATCCGCTATATTTAAACACAGCGAAGAGTGAAAGTTATTGCTCTTCTCAGAACTTACTAGATTTAATTTGATGGCTTTTAAATGGCATTTCTTTAATTATACAATTTAAATGAGAAATTATCTTGATTCAGACCATCTCCCCGTTTTTATCTTACCAGACGTTAAAACATTGAAAAGTCTTGATTAGTTTGTGACAAATTTCGAGGACTTTAACTACGTGGTAAATTACAAGTCTTTTCCAAATGTTCATATTAGAAATCTTAATGATTCCGGTAGCCTAATTCGAGATTTTGAGGTCATTTTGAAAGAAACCATTCAAGAAAATTCCAAACTACGATTCAAACTTCCGCCGGCCAGATTTCCGTTTGAAATTAAAAATTCCACCAAAGACGCATTGAATTGATCGAATTGATGCATTATCACTTTAAGTCAAACTCCCTCTTTAAACGATCTTCTTTATTATTATTTAAATCACACACCAGCATTCCCTCTTGTTAATCTCCAATAGAAACTCGACTTGTGGCCCGAAGGAAAAAGGCGACTTTTGGTGGACAACCTTTGATTTCAATTCGAAGCAAACCATGACGTCAAAGATCCCGTTTTCTCATTACGCACCATTACGTAATGCAGTTAAGAACTTCCTCAAGCAAGACCACATTAATTCTTTTGACAAGATAAATTGGAAGTGTGGGAGTACATTAAAAAAATTAAAATGTACAAAGCTCTTTATCAAGATTCCATTACTATTTGCAAGTTAAATCTCTGCCCTTTCACTACATTCTTTTGATAAACTATCTCGCAAATTTTCTTATTGAGAATGCAATTTTCTCAACAGCTGAAAAACTGACGTAGTATTTCCTATTCCTAAAGCTAATAGCAATTTATCTTATCCTCAAAATTATCACTCTATCTCACTCTTAGCAGCTTAAACAAAATATTCGAATATTAGATTATTAAATGCTGGTATCAGCACTGCATTCAAAATAATATCCTCATTCGTAAGCAATTTCAGTTCAAGAAAGAGTTATATCGCCTACCAACTTTTATGTGTTAATGAACTGATCCACAAAATCTTTATCATCCTAAAATCTATGGGAATATTATTTCTGAATGTAACTAAAGCATTTGGCAAAAGTTGACAGTATGGCTTGATATCCAAACTCATACGACTTAGATTTTCTGATCAAATTAAATTGATTGATTTAATTAAATTAATTCTCTCGTATCTCAATTCCGAGTACGATTGGACAACTCTACCTCTAGACCCCATCCAATCAAGAGCGGTGTTTCACAGGTATCATTACTTGATACCTACCAATAATTAGTATTTTGTATTCCACTGTTTGTTCTCTAGATTTAGTAGCCATATTGTTAGATCAAGGTTAGGTGTCAAACAGTAGAACTGGAATAGTTATTTTACTAAAACTCTTAACTTTTAACTTTAACTCTTAAAACTCTTAATCTTTTTATAAAACATGTCTGGCAACAATTTCATTTCGTTTGGCGATATAAATTGTGCCCAAAACAGGCATAGCATCATCACAATCCATGGAATCATTAATATACTGGAACACAGTAGATGAATAGTAATTGCAAAGAAGTGAAAATTTGTTCAATTCAGTTATGTTTTGAATTTCACTCAGCAAATTAGAGAAAGTTCGTTTCCAGTGTTTCCACTTAGACTATGAAAGCACACTTGAGGAAATCTGATCATTCATTCAGTTTCCAAAATGTAAAAATCTAATGTTAAATAAATTGTTATGCAATTAAATATATTAATAAAACAATGGAGTCATTTCTTGGTTTAAACTTAACTTTAGCTTTAATCAACATTACAACAAAATTACACATCAAGACTTAGCTTTCTAACAATGATAAAAATTTTGGCCGTCTAATAGTATACTATAAAAGACAACGTTACATTTGGGATAGTAATATATATTATAGTGGTATTTGTTAGGATTTTGTATCATGAATATTTTGAATTTTATTTTTAATTAATCAGTTGCTCTTTCTGTAATATATCAATTCGTATATGTTTTAGAAAGAAAACAAGTCAAGAAATATTCATAAAGTTTAGTTTCGATTTGATTTTCGCTCTATAAACTCTGCTTCGATTTTAGTTTTATTTTCAAATCATAAAATTTTTATTCTACAATGTAAAATGTTGAGAAGTGGCTCGTGCTGCCATCTGTTTTGTAAAGGTGCATCTATCATACAGATGTTAAAATCAAAAGCCAAATTAAGTGTAAAAATGTATTAATATAAATTTGAATCCGAAAATAAAATTGAAATAATTATCGAAATATTAATTCTTTAATTTTAGTTGTATTTCCTTCATGTGTAAACACTATTTTTTTCACCTCAGTTGTTTTAAAAAAAGTGTCTATTTTTATATTTTTATTTAATTGTAATTTATTCCTTAATTTCTTTTTTTTAAATCTTATTTTATTTTATTATTATTTCGATAGCTATATTTTTATATAATTTTAAAGCACATTTATTTTTCCTAATAGCGAAATGAACTAATTTAATTAGATATAATATTTAACATTTCTTTCTCGATATTTTGTGTACTATTGAATTATGATCCTAAAAAAGTGTGACTTTTTTAAAGGTTTTGTTACATAAAATTTATAAACATTGAATACATTTTTCTACTTTTGACTCTATAGGAATGTTTAGCTTTGTATTGAGTAAAAGTTTTTGATACAGATAAACCTTTTTTGATTGTATTGTTAATAATATGCATTTAAATCTTTATCTATTTATTTTAGGTGTTTTCACGCTATTTACAATTTTGTGGTATTGGACTTCGTAATGCTGAGTTGTATGAAAGGTCTGAATTAGAAAGTAAGCGAATTCAAGTAAGTTTATTATCATTGCCTTTAAATAAGTAAACGAAAATATGTATATAAATCAAATTAGGAAATAAAACTGAAATTGAAAATATGCCAAATATAGAGAGAGAGAGAACAAAACTAATTTGAATGCATGCTTTTCATTTTCTTAAATGATAAATGCATGTAACGCTTTCAATGGTGATGAATCGTTTGTTTATTAAAGAATGAAACATAATTATTATTTACACTTAACAATTTTACAAATCTTAATCAAATCTTTGTTCTACAAAGGTCCCCCCCCCTCCTTTTTTCCCCCAGCAAAATCCAATCTATTTTACTCCTGTACATTTTATTTAAATATAACCCATTCTGTTTCATAATCCTAATTATACCATATCATTATTAAAAATTACATACAAAAACTGAATTACAAGCTTAAATAACACTTGTAACATGGAATTAGTGAGCAACATCGATCTGTTTTCTATGAAATCGCCAAGGATAGCAAAGCGAAATTAATTAGAGGCATTCGAAATTTGCAACTTTTCAAGAGATGAAATTAATTAGATGCACCAAATAATTTAATAAATGTATGCTCTTTTAATGTCATTACAATATACGCAAAATTCATGTTCATCATTGTTTATCAGGAAGCAAAAAAAAAAGTTTATTATTGACTCTAATGAAAAATTGAACGTGCTTTAATAATTTTTTTTATATATTATTTTCAAGCACTTCATTTTTAAAGAAGTTTGAGTTATTTTATTTAATTAATATATGAAATACAGTCTCATATATTCTTTATTTTATTTTTTAGCTTTCTTAATTATTGAAGTTCAAATTTTAAAAACAAAGAAATATCACAGGGAAATGTATAATGTCAAAATTATTTGAACAAAAAATGAATAAATAAAAATGAATGATTTTTTACCCTAGGCATTGAATAGATATTTATAAGGATCAAATTCTTATTGGATATGTATTAAATTATTTCTGTAAGACTAATTACTCCTGTAAATCTGATAGATTGATAATTTTTGTTTTATTTATCCATGATTTATATCTACAAAAGCAAATTTTACGTATTTCTCTCTTTGATAGGTGTTGTTAGATCTTGCTCGCTTAGCTTTTGAAGATCAGAGTGAAATTGGTCAAATTGTTCAAAGGATAATGATTTATACACAATCATTTCTTCAGGTTGAAAGATGCCAAGTTCTGCTTTTGGATGAAAATGCAAAAGTAATTAATATTTAAATCTATTTTTCACATTTATAACACTTTACACATTATTAACTTTCGATAGGTTTCTTTCACGTTAAATGTATAGTTAATGTTAATACGTTAAATGTATAGATGTAATCAAGTCATTGAATATGATAGTATAACAACGATGTTTAGTGGACTTCATAGTAAAGATTTAAGTTCTTAATGTGCCTGAATATAATTTTTGCCATCAAGCCGCTAATGGAAAATAAGGAAACATTTAATTGTTAACAGAACTCAAACTTTTAGTAGTTAACAGAATGTCTTTAATACATTTCATTACACAAATAAAACTGACAAAAAATTAAAAAAATTCTTTCTATGTTCCTTTTATTTGTTATTTTGTTTTTTAACACTTTTTTAAATTGCATATTTTAAAAGACTTTGAAGTTTTAAATGTTGGTTGATACATAAATTTGGTTATGCAAGAACCTGATCTTAAAATTTTAATGTAATGTGTATAAAATTTAAATATTCAGCAATATGTTTAAAATATTGCTATTATTCTGAAGTTTCCATGAAATCACTTTTTCAATGTATTGTAGACATTCTCCAGGGTCTTTGATTTGGATATAAATGATATGAAAGCTGCAAATATAGATTCAAGGTAAAATATATCATATAATTTTTTGTTTACATATTTATATATTAAGAAGATAATATATGTGTCCATATATATCATATAATCATTTTTAGTTATATATTTTCATATAATCTAACAATATCCATTTATTACTATAGCGATCCTTTCGAAGGTCGTTTTCCAATAAATGTGAGAATAGCTGGCTATGTTGCAACATCCGGAGAAGTAATATCATGCTTTTTATTTTGTTTTGCTATTTTTATTTTACTTCAAAATTATTTTTTAAGAACGGGAAATTTGATTCTCGGTTGATAACTATTTAGAATTTCTTAGGATAAAATGAAAGTATGTCCATTATTTGAAATCCCAGCACTATCATCCATGTTATTAATGTATACTGATAGCATATTCAATTAAAGTATATATTTATAAAAATACATGAATATTTCATAATTATTTCATTGCATTGCAAATTTCTTCATAATGATAATTTTTTTTACATTTAATTTTACTTTAAATGGTGTAGAAATATAATAATTTATTATTATTGTTAACATTTTCTGAAAAGATACCACTTTGGAGAAGAATATACTTTTTATTTTTTGTGTGTTCAAATATATATGCAAGTCGTTTTAGTTTCATTTTTTTATGCAGACTTTAAATATCCCAGATGTTCATCAGGATGATAGATTTGATCCATCAGTAAGTGCAATATTTATTTTATTTATTTATTTTTGCAAAACTAATATTCAGTTACTTGGAACATATTGTTTTTAATTTCCATTTTGATTATTCAGATATTTAAAGTTTGCAAGCTAGATTTTTACCTTGAATTTTTTCTTTTAGCAAATTAGCTACTGTTTTATATTCATAATAGCCATAACAGATAAAATTAATGTTTAACTTTAAATTTCTTTAAGATTACCTAACAGAAATACGTTAAAAAATGCTTTTAAATTATATATATTCTATTTAAATTCTATTTTTAAAGTATTAAAAACATTTTATGATTAATTTAAATTTGTTTGATTAATTTTTATTTTATTGAGATTTATTTTGAATTTTATGTATGTATTTTATAACTGATGGAACAAAATATGTTAATAAATGCTAATTTCTTATTAATGATTTTTGTATTTCTTAAATGGCAATTTTTTTTTGTTATAATTTTATTTCCGTAACTTTTTCTGTTATACAACAAAGAAACATTTCTTATGTAACAATTAACTTCATTTTAGGTAGATGAAGACAGCAATTTTCGTCATTATTCTATACTATGCATGCCCATCAGAAATGCATCCAAAATTATTGTTGGTGTCTGTCAACTAATTAATAAATTGAGTAGAAATCCTTTCACTAAAAAAGATGAACGCATTTTTGAGGTACATAACAATTTAATTACTATATTTATAAAAAAAATTTCATTAACATTATCCTTGCACATTTTTGATGGAATAAATTTGAAATATTAATTTAATAATAATAACTTCCTATGAAAAATAAGATATTTTTTCTGATTAATATATTATTTTCTATTATAAACATTATCAACCATTTATTTAAATAAATAATGTTACAATAATATTTGCTCATATAAAAACAATTGCTTCATTCTCTTGTCGGTGATAATTATGTATTATAATTGCACATTATTGTAAAGGTATCTAATAACATATCTATATACTGCCTGTCTCTGTATTTGAATTTTGTTTACAATCACGGAATTTTTCTAATTCAATTATTTTTAAATATAATATTCCATTCATGGAAATTATTCATTATAATATTTTTTAATAACTATTTCCTTTTTTGTATAGATATGTACAATATTTTGTGGATTAGGTATTCAACATATTGAAATTTATGAGAGATCTATGAAAGCTATTGCTAAAACTAAAGTAACCCTTGAAGTTTTGTCATATCATGCAACAGCTCCTTTGGAAGAAGTCCAGGAATTGCTGAGAGTAAGTCATAAAATAATTGAAAAAGAAATAATGAAATTTAAATTTATCATAATTGTTGTATTAAGGTAAATAATTAATTAAAAAAATTGCTAAGCATTCGAACCCATATATTAAATGGAACTTGAATATTTATAAGTAGTGATTCTATTATTCTACTTTTAAGTGATAACAGAATAAAATGTACTTTTTTTTCTGGCACGGTTAAAATGTTTTAAGCAATCTACTAATGGATTCATTTTTCCATATTTTATCAGAAAATTCTGTATATTTTATTAAGATGTCATTTTTTTAAAGATCTTGTACAAAAAACAAACAATTTGTCGTTTTAGGATTACCATATTCCATCAACAGAAATGTACAAGTTGCATGATTTAAAATTCGATGATTTCTTTTTGAATGATAAAGAGATGCTCAAAGCTTGTCTGAGAATGTTCATAGATTTGAATTTCATACAAAGATTTGACATAGAATACGATGTAAGTAAGATATTTATAACAGTTTCAACATTTTTTGGATCTTTACTAATGCCCATTTCAACATTATTTTTCTTTCTCAAAAGAAGTCAAATAAATTGAATGAAAGAAGATTGCAAGTTATCTTTGTAGAATTACGGAAGATGAATAACAGAAATGAATATTTACATGAGCAATAGGTAACTTTTTTTAAAAAAAGAAAAGAAACTATATATATATATATATATATATATATATGTAAAGGGGGAAATAAATTTTTCTATATATGTGTCCCTAGCTATCATAACATTCTCAGAAATTGAATGAAATTTTGGGTAAAAGTATTTTGAGGTATGCGCTCATAGAATCATATGAAAAATAACAGTTAAATTCTAATATTTACGCTTAAAGTGACACGATTTCAAAAATTTCAAAATTGTAAAACCTATTTTTTATTGGAATGTAACCTCCGTAGTAAAGAACCAAAGCGCTGGAACGGTACTTATAAGACGAAAATATCTGGCCCTAGACAAACTAAAAAGAAAAGTAAAAGCAATCAATAATTACAGAGAAGCAATAGAAAACAAAGCATTTTAATGTCTTTCTCATTTTACACGTGAATCCTTCACACATGTGAACTCTTTGAGAGAGGCAAATGGTGGATAGCACTGAAGCAGGTACCATGCCAAGAGGAATATGTTGAAACAGACGTCTGATGGTATCTTTAAAATCAGATGCAGTTTGCTGATTAAATGTATTCACTTAGATATGTATAGATATCATATAACTCTACAGCAAAAGCTGATCTTTGTGCAGATGCAAGATGGTGCTATAGCATTTGTGAGGTCTTCTGTCAAACGTTTCTTAACACAACAGCTTTGTGTCAGGATTATCTTCCATCATTTCATGTTTCCGTGGCCGCCAAGGTTCCCCGAACTCATTCCAATGATTTCTGGCCGTGTGAATAACTGAAATATGAAGTGTATGCTTTTAATCCGCAAAGTGCTTCTGATATAAAAGAGGCATCAAACGTCAGGTTCAATAGATTTCTTTTACACCTTTCAGGTACGTGCTTCAGTGCTATACATCATCTGTCGCATACAAAAAGTCATCGTTTGTGAAGGAGATCAAGTGGAAAATTTGTGAAACACATCAAAATGGTTTGTTTTCTGTTGCTTCTCTGTAATTATTGGTTGTTTACACTTTTCTTCTTAGTCTGCCTAGCGCCAGCGATTTTGGTGCTACAGGTATTTATAATTTTTGATTATGGAAATCTCATTCCAATGTAACAAATTACGAATTGCCATTTGAAATATTCGAAATCGCTTCACTGTCACGGTAACAGTTAGAGTTTAATTGTTGTTTCTTGGGCACATACCTCAAAATACCTTAAACCAAAATTTTATTCAGTTTCTGTGAATGGTATGATAGCTAGGGACTCATATATTGAAAAAAGAGTTGAAAAAGGTTTTCTATTATCTACCTATGTATATATATCTATATATATATATATCTATATATATATATCTATATATATATATCTATAATATATATATATATATATATATATATATATATATATATATATAGAGAGAGAGAGAGAGAGAGAGAGAGAGAGAGAGGTTGTGTATTTTTTACAAAATTATTTTCCGTCATGTTCTTTCTCCCGGTGCTTTACGCAGCTGTCCTCTCTCGACGCTGAGTAGTCTTCCTTCTGCTCTTCTCAATCTGTCACCTTCCCCTGCGGTCAAAGTTCATAGTTCAACCCACATGGTGAAATTCTCTGTCATCGACATATAACCGTAAAGTGCCGTCGCCTGCTGATTAGCAGACAAAACAAATCATACATATATATGTATATATATATATATATATATATAGAGAGAGAGAGAGAGAAAGAGATAAATTTTGATAGAGATTTTTTTTTGTATATGTAGATTTTGCAGGTAGTTTTACAAAAGTTATTCTTTTTTAAGACAATTTTTTATAATATTAACTTAATATGTGGAATTTAATAATTTATATAAAAATATTTGATAGTTAGAAAAATATTATGTGATGTTGAATATGTAAAATATTAATGCTAAAAAATTAATCAAAGAAATATCTTATAAAAATAACTTTCAATTTGTGTAGTACATTTTACATTTTATCTCTTTCAATCTACTGATCTGAATGGTAAATCGATATACAAAATGAAGATAATTTAATGAATTAATTTAAGAACAGAAATAAATAACGCAATTTTGTTAAAAATTATATAAAAAAATCTATAAATCTATCTTTACAGCATCATTTTTAGAAATATACCCTGGTATATCTAATTATATTTTATGATGGATAAAAAAAGTTTAATCTAATAATTGTTAAAATAAACAATATATAGCTAAATGAAAAGATTTTAATAATCCATGATTGTTTTAATATTTAATGAAGTTTTATCTAAAATTTCATTATATCTGATAATGTAAGGCATTCTTTTTATCAATGCGATGAATATAATCCTAAAAAATAAATAAAAATAATTTATTTCAGCATAACTAGTATAACTAACTTTAATAAAATATTTTAGAATAACTAAAATAAATCATTATGAATTATTAATGTAACTGAAATTTTTAACAATATTTTTTATTTTTAATGTACAAATTTTAGCAAGATTTACATTAGCATAAGCAGAGGTAGTAGTTAATATTAAGAAAGGAGTTCCATAATTTGGTTTTCGCATAAAACGATTAAGGGAATCTTCTCGTTCCCTAGAAAATATATGAATGCATCTAGCATTGTTTGAATTTCCCTTTCTACTCCGAGGTCTTTCCTTTGAGTGATTTTGATTTCTGCTCTTGGTTTGATACAACTTGAAACTAGTTGACCTATCGTGTCCTTTAGGTTATTCTAATAAGGGTAAGATGAGGTATTCTAGGCGAGGTAAGACGAGGCCTTTATGTGTAAATTTAAAACCATTAAAACCATTTCTTACTTTTGACAACATTCTAATGTATGTGGGATATGTTTTGTCATATTTTGACACAGTTCTCATAGATACATCTGTGGTTTCAATTTTTGTCTGGTTTATACGAAGATATCGAGTCAGTGGGATTATTTTATACAAGTATATTACTAGGTTTCAGGTATTACAAGTATATCACTAGGACACAGTTTAACTTCATAGTCCAGATTTAATTTGATAGTCTGAATTATCCCTGTCTTGGTCTCGTTTTTGCTGAATTCTATATTATCATTTTTGATTTTTAGTAAAATCTAACCTAAAATACCAGCTCCTATAACTGCTTGAAAGCTTAGCTGTGAAATTGGCACCACATGCCATGTCAAAATGAAATTACTTTCATCTATAAATACTTCTTATTCAAAAGATACTATAGTTGAAACTTATGCTTGTCTAATTCCTAATAAACCTATTCCTTTATTAGACAAATTTGGCATCTCATTACACACATCTTCTCGTAATATGTTTAAGAAACTACCTATTATTAACTTTATTTCGTTTGTTTTAGGTCCTTCTGTAAACATTGCAGAATGGATTTGAGCAACATGGATATTTGAAGTTTCCTGATTTTCATTAATTCTGTTCAGAAATATTGAACCGTTTTTACTTTGTTTAGTAATCCAGAACATGGATCTTAAATGGGACTGTTCACGTTTTCTGTTAGAAATTGTTTTCACTTACCTTTTAACGCTTTCGTAATAGTCAAGATTTTTAACTAATTTTACACGCGAAATAAAGTTGCTCCTTTCATCTAAATAATAATCTGTAAAATCAGACCGAACTCGGTTTTTAATTTGGTCCTAGATTATCAAATCTCTTAATTGACTGAACATTGTTATTTTGAATGCTGAGGTCCACCTTTAAAGTATGTATTATTGTTCTGAGTTTTTGTATGTGTTACAAACAACTGATAATATATTTCGTGGGTTAAATTAAATCATTTCAATAATAATTCTTTTACGTATTTGTAATCGTTAATTTTTTCTTCTGTTTCACAAGCAGTTATTTGATCGCACAGGAAATAGTCCCAAACGTCGTGAAACCTATTCTTCTTCTGGTAACGATATACGATTAGTTTTGACTTTTAAACAGAACTAATTACCAACAGATGTCATCTTCAGCACTGAATTTCTGCATCAAATTTTTTAAATTCTATACAATTGGTGTTACTCTCCCACCTTGAGTTTTTGTGTTTTTGATATTTGTTAATCGCACTTTTCCCCATTCTAATGCGTGTTTTCTCGCATTCATAATTGTGTTCAACAACTTCTTACAAATCTCCTCATCATAGTTATCCCTTTTAAGGATAGCATGCTTGAAATTAATAATTCTAAAATCGGGTTGTATTGTTATTGCTAATTCCTCACACACATTTTTCAAATCTTCCTTACGACCTTTGCCTAGTAATCTATTTAAAAACTTAAATTTGAATTTCAAAGTAAGCAATAAAAATATATTAATTTTCCTCACAATTAGACAAATGATAATAAACAAAAGTAAATGATAATAATAATAAAAAAAATGTAAAATTCATATAAATATAAAATTATTGATAAATAATATTTCAATTAGCATAAAATATATGTGCCACACATATATATTTGAATTAGTAAAGTAAACCAAATTGCACTTTCTTACATAAAAATGTAAAAAATACTTTCCTTCCGATTAGAAAATAAAACAGATTAAAAATAAGATTGTGTAACTTTTTCTAATATTTCACTAGTTAATATTTATCTTTTCTACATATATATATGTATATATATATATATAGAGAGAGAGAAAATATTAACTAGTGAAATATTAGAAAAATTATACAATTTATTATATATTTATATCATATATGTATATATATATATATTCAAGGAATAGAGTAAAATGTAATAAACTAATCATTCAGTTTCCGTTTTTATTCGACCGTTGGAAGAACTGGCATTCAAAGACAAATGAGTAATAAATTATCCCTTCTTGATTTATATTAGAAATGTTCATATAGGCCAGTTTGATTAAAATGAACTAAAAATTGTTGAAAAGAATACGCTTAACAAAAGTTGTTAAAAAGAATAAGCTTAACAAAAATATAAATTAATACTTATCATTTATTATAAATTATCAGTGATAAGTATTTCAAGTGTATGGGATATCAGGCATTAAAATTAATAATAATAGTGTTTTAAACAACAATACTATAAAAATAGAAGTTGCATATAACTTTCTTTCTAAAACAGCATTTTAAATTTAAATACGCTGAAAAAAATAATTAATTTTACACAATCAGTTTTACTTTTTAGAGAAAAAAACCGCAATGTTAATTAAAATTAAATTTCATCATAAGAAAAATTATAAACAAAAGTTATTGTCAAATAAAAAAAAATATCTTATCTGTAACTTCAATTTGTGATGCAGCTGATGGGTAAACGGAAGCGGTATAAACGTTCGACTACAGATAATACACAAAAATAAATAATACATGAATAGTGGAAGACTTCAAATCAGGGCAGTTCTTGTTCGGAAACAAAAATTATATATATATATTATATAACATATATATTTATTTCCTTATTTGACACAAGACAGCTCCTTATTTAGTTAGGCTAGCTTTTAGATTCCTCACAAATAACTGAAACTTCAAATCAGGAAGATTTTTCAAAAACAATTATTTAAATTCGACTTTTCAAATTCACCTCACTTCAAACGTCCACTAAGCCAGGGCCCCAATCCAAAATATCAATCTATAGCTGAGTTGATTTACTTCTATCTCAGTTTGTTAAAAAAAAAAAAAATGGCTACTTTCAAACGCGTCGATAGTACGAGTCAACGACCTCATCCCGGCCTGATCCCCTATTTTTATGAGTGTGAGTTTCTTTTTGCATTACATTTAATGCATACTACTTAAAATTATAACAGAAAATGTAACATCATCATCTATCCAAATCAGCATAAAACGTTCATTGCTATTTCCATTTTCCACAGCGTCATCAGTTATCTACTGTCAACTTCGATTTGCTGTCTTGTCTTTCTCCTAAATTCAAAGTTCATAGTTCAAAGATATCTCGTGGGAGCACCCACCTTACCGTCAAAACATAAACACCATGTGTAGCCAGCTGCTTATTGGACTAGCAAACAAATCCTACACACACACATATATATATATTAGAAATATCTTTCATACTAATAAACTTATAGCTGACTATAAATTTTTTTATATAATACTTTATTTCTTACTACATATTTTTACAAATTCTGTAATTGCTTTATTTTTTATATAATTATAAATTGGATACATTTTCCCTTTCAGACTGAGTCATAATTTCGAAATTTTTCGTAAAACATTAACGTTTCATTAAAGATTATTAATAATGTATGAAGAATTTGAGTGTTTTCTTTAGATTTCAAAATAAAGTTATTTTTTTATAAAAACAGGTTTTGTGTCGATGGCTACTTAGCGTGAGGAAGAATTACAGACCAGTGACTTATCACAATTGGAGGCATGCTTTTAATGTTGCCCAAATGATGTTTGCTATTCTGGCGGTAAAATAAATTCTTTTAAATATTTAATACTGATTCATACTACATATATCTTATTTAAAAATAATATACACTTTGTAAAATTAATTTGTTTCATAAAATTTTCCAGAATAAAAATATATCTATTAAATAAAAAAAATTTCTTTTTGTGTCCACATATATATAAACATTAAGTAACTAAATTAAAAAAATAAAGTGTATCAAATATATTATAGCAATTTTCATGAAAAAAAATGAAGAGTAATTTGAATAAATGGAGGAGGCTCATAGTATATTAAGATAAATGTTTCGTAAAAATTCATTTTTTTTCTTTCTTTTCTTCTTTCTAATTCTTAAAATGTACAATGTTAGATTAAATTAGTCAAGAGTTAAAAGAATATCATTTTAATGTAGATAAATTTAGATTTAAGGCATATGAAGAATTTAAAATTAAATTGTTTTTTTAGGGGTAAACTTTAAGAGAATAAAATCGTTGCTTATTGATACTTTCATAGATATCATTACAACTCAAAAATTTTTCCATATCTAATTATCATCAATCAATTTAGATGAAAATTATTATAAGAGAAGTTAAGCACTTGCAAACATTTTGTATTTCAGTTTGGTGCAATCCAATAAGAAATAGTTTTATTTCATTGTTTTTTGTTTTTTTTGTTTCTGTTTAAAATGTATTGTAGTATAATTTCAAGTTACAATCATATACCTAGGTATCAAATTTGTGCAATATGCTTGGAGAACTAGAAACTCTCTCACTTCTCATTGCCTGCTTGTGTCATGATATAGATCACAGAGGAACTAATAATTCCTTCCAGAAAAAGTAGGGATAACTTTATATAACATTTTAATTGTAATACAATTGTCTTTTTGAAGAACTTTTAATTGTCCTACTTCTATTGAAATTTGTCTATTATACATTTAAGTTAATCATAACATACAATTTACATGATTCTTTAATGTTTAAATGTTTTTCTAATGTCTAAATATTTTTCTAATGAAACTGGTTAAAAATGGATAAAATGAAGTTTTCAAGAAATAAAGCAAAATAAAATTAAAATTTAAAAAAAAAAAAAAAATTACTTTTTATACAAACAAAATTAAGATATTGCTACTAATGAATAACCTATGAATAATGTATGAAGGTTTAAAATAATACATTCTATATTTTTATAATTTGCAATAAACTTCTCGCGAATTTCTTTATAGAAATATTCGTTTTAGTAATTAATAATTTATTTCTTCCCTCAACTAGGTCAGGCTCTCCTTTGGCACAACTATATTCTACTTCTACCATGGAGCATCATCACTTTGATCAGTGTATCATGATTTTAAACAGTGAAGTAGTGTAAAATTCAGAATCAATTTGAAGTTATTAAATTGAAAAGCACATGTATATAACAACAACATGTCAAAAATTTATAATAAAATAAACCCTTACTTTCTTGAACATTGTTTTCTAATTAAAAAATTTCTACTTTTGTCAGTTTTATAGCAAGCATATTATATTGGGTAGGCAACAAAATTCTTTCGATTTTCGTTATGCTTTTAAATAGTGAAAACTTTCGGTAACTTAATGGTGAATTGGCTTTCTTGCCAATACAATAGTATCAAAATTCTAATAGTAAAAAATCTGCTTTTTTTCCATTTTGACAAGCAACTGTATAGATAAAAGTTTTAAATATTATATATTTGATGTTTTTTTACGTACTAAATCAACTTTATTAAAATTTGATTTTAAAATTTGACATTAAACTATGGAATAATTACAGGGCAATCAAATTCTTAGCCATTTATCTTCTGAGGAATACATGAATGTTGTACATATCTTGGAAGGTGCCATTTTAGCAACAGATTTAACTGTATATTATAAGTAGGTAAAAATTCATTAGTGTAATATATAGTAAATATAGCATGAAATAAATTCGTATTAAATTTATAACATAAATTAATAATGAAATGCATAGTATTTTCATATGAAATTTGAAAAACTAATGTAATTTGCATGGCACATTATAAGTAAATTATTAAATTATTATTCTTTCTCACACTTTCTCTTTTTCTGTCTCTTTTATCCTTACATTAAATTAAGTAAATTTTTAGAATTTTTTTCATATGTTTTTCTTTTAATAAAATCAGTTAATAACATTGGCTTTAAATTTATTTTTTGGAATATTTTAAAGGAAGGTTTTCTTTAAATTTCACAGGTATTTTTAATTTCTCTTTTTACAATTTTACTTTCAGAAGGCAATTTACTTTTACACAAATGACTAGAGGAGGAAATTATAACTGGAAGAAAAAAGATAACAGAGAACTATTAAGGCACTTATTATTATTATTATTTTACGATGCATAATATTCAATTAAATAATTTTAATTAAATTGCAAAAACGTTTTAAATATAGAACATGTATGGGATCTTAAGTCTTTTTTTTATTCAGGGCAATGCTTATGACAGCTTGTGATATTGCTGCTATCACCAAACCATGGAAAGTACAGAAAAAGGTAACCTACATATATTTTTTCAATTTTCTATTGAAATTTTATTTAAACATTATTAGCAAAGCTGATCTCATTTCTAATAATAACTATCTTTTTAATAAATGTTAACTCATTTTTAGTATCTACATTGTGATGTTAAAGAGATATTTTTAAAATTAGTCTCAGGTTGACATTATTTTAAGTACAATGGATTCTAACCTGCAACAAAAATTATGATGTTCAAATACCCAAATTTAGATCGATTTGCAAAAGCTAAGTGAAAGAGTGTAAGAGTACAAATATCGCAGTAGTTAAATACATATTGTTTAATGATTTCATTTTTTTTTTATTTCGTTTATATTTATATATTTTTTATATTTCATTTTTGCTATATATTTCTTTCCAACGTGCGTTAGTTATTGTTATATAAACTATTTTATGTTTACGTGTAAGAATAATAGTAAACACAAAAAGGATAACTCATTTTGTGTCAATTTTTCACTCGAAAAAATGTCTATAGTGGGTATAAATCTAATATGGGGATATATAATTTTATATCCGCACCGCGGAGTTAAGATGCATTTCCAAAGTGGCCCGCAAGATCATTTGAGTTGGCCACCCCTGGTCTACGCACAATCTAGTTGTCAATTAATTAGTATTTGTTTTAACTCAAGATTAAAGGAAACTAAAGATTAAGATTAACTAAAAATTAAAGGAAGATCTGATGAATATCAGATCTTTCATCATGTATGATTGATTAATGATAAAGACAAATGATTAATGAATATTTCTTTTTATTTAGATTGAGCATTAATCATTTCAAATAAACCATTTTGGTACAAATAAAACTTAAAATGGCTAGAAAGAATATCATTAATATGTGAATTGATAATAATAAGTAATTCAAGTTCATGAGAGACTAATAATAATAATTATGATTTAAACAACAACAGAGCAATTCATTCAACTTTCTTTCTAGAATATTTTGAAATTAAACTTAATGAATAAAATAATTACCTATGCGCGACTAGTTTCCTATTTAAGAAAACACACAACAATGTTAATTGAAATTACATTTTGTTACTAGAAAAATATGGAAACGGTAATTATTGGTTTACATGTTTGAAAATGGTTTTTCTGTAATTTTAACTTGTAAAATTGCTGGAAATATTTTTCGTTTTTAAAAAGAAATAATGTAAACATCTAGAAAATAAGGACTACATCATCTTCAACTGAATATATATACAAAACAGATGTCATGACAATTAAGAATTTTGAATCAAGACAGATTTTAATTTGAAACATTTGTTATATACCAAGGAGATTTGATGCAGAATACTTTTCGAGGGTATCCTTTGATGTGAGATGACAACTATATACCATAACGGCTTTTAACTTTAGGAGCATCAATTATATGTCAGGACGGTTTTTTTAACTTTCTGTATAAAGTTGTTTCTCGGATAACTACTTCAAAACAAATAAGCAGCACAAGTCAAGCGACAACATTTAAATGGAATCTCACATTTATATAAAAGGACGTTTTTGATATTTAGTAAAATTAAAAAAACCAATTTGATTGTTCGTTTGCCATTTTCTTTAATACATGCCATCTGTATTTACGTGTTTATAAAACGGTTAATTAAAATCAACATCATAATAATCATTCCCCTGCCAATTTCTCACCACATCCTCTTTCCTCCTCTTCTCAGAGTTCAATTCGAGGGGATCATATAAATTTCATTTCAAGCATATCGTCAAGTACTGCTAGTTATACTATTTAAAATTAATAAAATCTTACATAAATATTCATGAAAGAAATCATAATTTTACCTTTTTAATGTAATTGCATATTCTGCATTTTTTTTTTCCAAAAATAACAATTGAAAACACATTTAGACATCACATAAATCATGTTGAATTTCAAACCTAGAGATATAGTTGTATTTTTCCCTTTTCTTGTAAAATGTGTGACAAAAATGTAAAACTTGCTGTTTGTTATAAGGCATACGCTTGCCGTAATAAATGTATTTGTAAGTGTGCCTCATACTTTTTACAAACAAAAAACAACTTTATTGTTTTATAGATTGCTGAATTAATTACTAATGAATTTTTTGATCAAGGGGATCTTGAGAAACAGTTGAAATTGGAACCCATAGTATGTATCTTTCAGATTATATAAAGACATATTTTCTATGTATTTTTGCCATAGAAAAGAAAATGTTTCAACTGTTTTGTAATTATTTATTCTATAAACTAATTTCATATTTATTATGAAATGTTCCAATAAAATTATCATTTTTCTGATAATGAGTTGTTATTATAATGAGAAATGATAAAAAATAAATATTTGTTAATTTGAAATCTTATTTTAACAGGATATGATGAATCGAGACAAGAAAGATAAATTACCTTTGATGCAAGTTGCGTTTATTGATTCCATGTGCATACCAGTTTATGAGGTATAAAAATTTTTTTTTAGTTTATTTTTGTAGTTGTTTCAGAAATATTTACTTAAATTTATAGATTAAATTCTGTATTCACGAAACATAAACTAATTACTTCAATAATTCTTAGAAATAAATTTCGGATAAAATGATCAGAAATTCATTTACTTTCGTAATGAGAGCTGTGCATATTCAATCCATAAGTAATTATGCAAATAGAAGGCACGAAATCTTCTTTAATTTCTTATCTGTATCATACTTTACTTTTCTTACTCAATTCATCTGAATAGCATGTACTATATTAAAAATGTAAAATAACCTAGAATGCTTATTAATTATGAAATATGATATATAATATTTATCATGAAAATATTTTAGTAATATTTTTCATACAAATTATCTAATTTTTTTTTACATTTCAATTTTTTACTATGACTTTAAAAGCGAATTCTAGCTAAGTCATATTTTTGATATTTTTTTTTTAATTCAAAATGTTTATTTTACATAAAACTTTCTGTTACACATATTCTTTTTGTTTTAATGCGTTAAAATTGTTTCAAATAGCAAAAAAAAGGGGGTGAAACCTGGTAAGAAAATAAAATATCTTTATTGAAGTTAATTTTAATAATCGTGTTTTGTTTTAAAGTTATGACAGTTGTTACTATTTACCAAAGATTTTCTACTATTCATTTTTTATATCTTACAAAAATAATAAAAAGTAATCATTAGATTCAATAAATTATATTCAATACAATTAATAGTTAAACGATATATTTTAATAAGAATGCGTAAATATTTATTTGAATAAATAATGTGCTATTTAGTAATTTTTATTCATTTCCATTTAAAAATAAAAACATCATATTTTATTTAGCCTGCATAAAAAAGTCATTCCTGCAAATAATGGAATTAATAAATCATGTTTTAATACTCTATTTGGAAGAACTGTTATGAGATCTTATCCTTAATTTGAGATCAGGAGAAACCAACAATTTAAAGCATAGTATCAAATTTCAATAATAATTATATTTTAATTATAATTTTATTACCATAACTAGGTTGTTGTAAAATTTCTGAAAATTCCAAACGTTTCATGTTACGTACTCTGATTATCTATGTTTACTTAAAATGCTTAATTCTCCATCTTCCATCGTACTTCCATCGATTTCTGTAGGCACTGATAAAATACAACAGGTTTGGTGGATCATTTGACACATTCTGCACTTGCAGTTAAGATTGTTTTTATTGAAAGGTAAATTATTTTTAAATAAAAATATGACTGTGAAATGAATTATACTTTTTTATATACATTCAATGTAGTACAGAAATTTAGTTTGAATTTCAATTTGAATCTCAGATCAAATTTTGTATTGAAAAGGGGGCGGGCAGAGATCTAATTTGTCTCATACATAAATTAGAAAATTTGACATGTCAGTCAGAAACTCTCAGTCGACATCCCACAGTTATCCCTATATCATTATCTGATGTTTTTCATTACTAAAATATTTATTTTGCACTTTGATGATTAGATAAAATTTCTTTTAAATTGTCAATATATTTAAAATTTAATATAGTTTTCAAAAAAAATTGTAAAATTTATAGAACATTTAGAAGTATGTTGGAATTTAGATTGTTTTAATTATAAATTTAAAATGCACATAAATTCAATTACTTATTAATAAGTTTATTATATCAGGTATTCAATTTTGTATATAGCCTTTATATTTTTTAAAATTTTTTTAAGCTTATTAATTTTATTATTTTTATTTTACTAATTTTTTATTTTTATATTTCCTTTAACATGTAGGCATTTGCAATGATTTCGGATGAACTTTGTCCTCTGTTAGAGGGTGTCAAAGAAAACAGAGCAAAATGGCTAAAGCTTGCTGAAGAAAAAAAACTTTGTTTTAGCCCGAAAAACTAAACTATTATTTTTTCAACGTTAGTATGTTTGAAATACAGAACATGAAAATTTAGTGTGATATTTTGCTTTTTCCTTCACGAAATGTTTGTACAAGATACTTGTTCACTGACCAATGTTTGTAAATAAAGATTGTCATTATTTCTTCTCTAGTTTTAAGGATGAATATCATGTCAAATGTTTTAATTTACAAAAACACATATCTAAAAATTTAAAATTGTTTTTCCTAATTTTCTCAACATGTTTTAATTAATATTAAATATTGATAAAATGATTATTAATAATTTTTTGCAATATAATAATAATAAAATACAGAATTTTTTAAAAATTAACATTGAAAAATTAAGTACACTTTTTCTACATTTTTTAAACATTTAGAAAGTTTCAGACAAATTGATGAAAATACAATAAATTTTGAACATTCTTTGCATTTTTATTCTATAAATGAATATTTATGTTGTAAATAATTATCTATTAGATGCCATTTTTTCATTGTATATGTACTTTTATCTTTAAGCTTTTCCAATCCTTATAAAAAAAAATTATTTATAAATAATTTACCTGCATAATACGAGTTTCTGTATAACTGGAAAGCTGGAACCTTAATGAATTGGAAAACATTTAAAAAAAAGTAATTTTATTATTTTTTTTATCTCATTTGAACATAAAAGCCTATCCACAATTTTAAGAGTATCAGTTATTATTCATAAATGTTTATTCTGTATATCAACTTGTGCTGTGATTTTATTCAAATTAATGTATTATTATAATGTTTTGAAATAAAAAAGTAATTTAGTATTTGGTATTATTATGTTTTATAGCTAGTTTATATTTTTATTAAAAATTGTTGGAAATACTTAAAATGAAATTATTAACCACGTTTTATTACTTCACTTACAGGGTGCTTATAATTAACTTCTATTTATTCCCCTGTTAAACGACAGAACATGTTCTATTTAAATGCCTTAAATATGAAGATCAGAGATACAAATTTTAAAGTACTTTTGTGTTCAAGGTATTATCCTTTACTTTGTTATTTAAAGTAACCAATGATCCCAGCTATAATGTGCAGGTTGAATAACCAGATTGTAACTGGTTGTGGTTGAGTTGAGGAGTTGAGAAGTTTGGGAAACTCATAGCTTTATTTACACACGCAAAAACACTACACACATACAATTAAAGACGTGCAAAATTTAACACACATAAAGACAGATAAATGCAAATTCGTAGAAGGACGTGACTTTTAAGCCGAAAATTCGAAAGTATATTTACGCGCAAGGTGCGCGAAATATACTTTTTTCAAGGGGAAGAGTCTGCAGGCCAACTGACACTCTCTCCAGCGGGTCAGGGGACACTCTTGCCAGTGGATAGGATGAAGCACGGTTACATCCCTTCCCTCTGGTTACGCCTGGAACATTTCTGGGCTGAAACAGCAGATATCATTGGGGACACAATCTGTCAAGTTTTTGTAGGAGGTCGACCACGTTTCACTTTCACGTTTCAATAGGCACTTGAGGGTCATTTGAACTAGCAGTTTCACAGGAAGAGGGGGATTTATATGCTAAAATGACATACGAAGGGGCATGAGTTTAGGACTTGTGCTGCTTGTCGAGCTTCGCATATTGATCTTGTGTAAGATATTTCGACTTTTTATTGGATTTTATAGTAGATTTGTAGCAAGGACTGGAATCACAGTAATTTATTGTGGCATTGTAACCAATTTGTTGGGGCTGATAATTTGTTAAAAACTTTGGACTGAGAGTGAATCATCGAGGACGGAACGGTGACAGGGAGTGAATAAATTCTCTTTAGAACAAAGCTGGCAAATTATAAATATTCGCAAATTGTATGTGCTCTAATACTTCTATTAAGCACATACAATATTCTTCTTATCTTATTTCTTCTACTTCTATTATACTATTCTTAATGCTCCGTACGGACTTAGTTGGTTACATGTCTTTGTATATGTCATTAGGGCGCTTGTAATACCTGGAACAAGATTCTTGAGTTTGAACATTTTCTTCAGATATACTAACATAGATGACAATGTACAATGATATCAATGTACTCTCTCTTCATAATAGCACTATTCTTGCAGGTGATTTCAATGCACATAACGCTCATTGGGGTTGCAGAACTAATAATAAGGCTGGTAAAGTATTGTTTCTGTTGCTCGTAATATGGACTTAGACATTTTATCCTCATTTTTTTTTAAATGATCATTACTAATAATTTCCATTCCACCCATTCTATCACCTCTTTCAATGAACTCTTTTCCGATCATAATCATGTTATTCTAAAATATAATTCTACTTATCCTATCATTCCAACCCCCAGTAAAACTAAACTATTTGGTCTAAATTTGCTTGATAAAAATGATAAAAACCTTGATAAAAATATTTCTTACTGTACTAATAACATTAACTCCTCTCAAGATATTGAATATAAAGTAACTAATTTTACCAATGCCATTATCTACGTTCGTAACTCTGCTTCTAAAAATATCGCTGTTAACAATAGCAACTATTTGCCTCTTTGCACTAAAACTGGAATCACTGAGAGAAATCATGCTGGCAAACATTGAAAACTTCAGAAATCCGCAAAGCAAAACTCATTAAAATTATACTCAAGCACATGTCAGAAGGGCTATCTTTGAATATAAACAAATTTTATGGAATAATCATCTTCAAATTGTAAACAGACAAATGGGTCTTTTTGGAAGCATCCGAAAGGTTTTAAGAAGAAGAAATCTTCTATTAGCACTCTAAAAACTTTCAACTGCACAGCTACAACTACTTCTCAAAAAGCCTAAATTTTGGCAGCCTGCCTTCGGGAACAGCTTCAGGAAAATAACGTTAATGATCCTCAGAATACTAAAACTGTTTATGACTCTATCTCCAACTTTAACTCCATCCATTTCGCGTCTAAAGTTCTTAACACTAACCTACTATTATCAATTTACTCTTTGACTTAAAAATGAATAAACACCATTGTATGGATACTATTACAAATAAGATGTTGAAAATTCTTCCTTTAAAATCTATTTTTAAAATTTGCAAAATTGCTGACGCTGTCATTCATTATTCTTATTTTCCTAATTGTTGGAAAAGATTTTGCTCAATCATAAGAAAGTTAAAAAAAAAAGTTAAAGTTAAAGTTAAGTTAATAAAAGATAAAGTTACAGGCTAATTTCTCTTCTTTCTTCATTAAGCAAATTAATAGAAAAAGTCATTTTGATTTATCTAAAAAATGAAACTAAAAAAAAAATCTTCTCATTTCTCAGCAATTTCCCTTTACTGAAATTGTATCTGCAACGCATCAGCTACTTAATTTCGCTGAAACTGTTTCCGAGGGGTTTTCTTAGAAATTAGATAATGCGGTTGTTTTCCTTAATGAAGCCAAGGCTTTTAATAGAGTTTGGATCAATGGGTTAGTTCATAAATCAATGATTTTCAACTTTTCTCCTTTTTTTATTAAAATTATTCAAAATTAGCTTACTAACAGAACTTTTGTGGTTTCTATTGGTAATACAGATTCTTCCGTCCAAAAAATTTCAGGCTAGTGTTCTCCAAGGTTCAATACTTGGTCCATCTCTCTACAATCTTTACATAAATGATATTCCGCAAATTTATAATGTGAAAATCAGTCTTTTTGCAGATGATACATCACTCCTCACTCAAGGTCGTAAACATTTTATCATTAGTAAAAAACTTCAGAATTATGTTAATCAACTTGAAGAATGGTTTATTAAATTGGAAATTAAATTAAACGTTAAGAAAAAGGATTCTTACGGATTCTTAACACTCTTTCTATTAAAATGTGTAATAATCCTATTAATTGGGCTGGGCAGGTAAATATTTAGGTGTAGTCTTAGATCGTATATGAGTTATATCCCTCGCATTAACTATCTTAGGGAAGAATTTAATAGATGCATTCGCGTACTGTATTCACTTATTTGTAGGAACTCTACTATGTCCTTGGAAAATAAAAAAAATTCATTTATCTTTTATTCTTACTTATCTAGAACCTCTCCAACCTCAGTTTTGCTAATTCTAAGTGGACTAGAGCCGACCTACCTGGTAGCAGCAAGGGAAGCCACATTTACAAAAATCACACGGCTCAAAATTAATGCATCTTTTCATCATCACACATATCAACATAATGATTTTCAAGAATCAATTTCACAGTGGAGCGAACCTCCATGGGCCAAACCATCACAAATTTTAAAAAATACAGAACAAAGAAACAGTGATCTTCACATTTATACAGACGGATCGAAATTGGACAATAGGGTAGGCTCAGCCTTCGTAGCATTTAACAACGAAACAGAAATTCACACATGGCAAGCAAGCCTTCAATGCCACAACTCAGTATTCCAAGCTGAACTTCATGCAATCCTCAATTCCTTAATAAGGCTCATAAATACTAACTATAAAAGAATTAACATCTTCACGGACAGTTATTCATCTCTCACAGCCATCAACAGATTTTTTAACAAAAATAGTCAGGTTCAAGATATCAGAAATCTATTATACACAATCAACAACAAATCAATCAGCCTATTGTGGATCAAAGCACATGTCGGCAACAAGGGTAACGAACGTGCCGACTTTCTTGCCAAAGAAGCGACAAAGCAAACAATACATCAATCTCAATTAAAAGGCCCAACAAGCCTACTGAAAAGACAACTAAAATTGAATAGCCTCAAGATCTGGCAAGAAGAGTGGGACACTCAGCTTACAGGAAGAAGAACCCATCAATTTCTTCCAACAGTGTCAACGAAGATGTCCATAAATATATATCTAAACTACTTTGTAACGGGACATGGTCCCTTCCCCGCGTACTTATACAGGTTCAATATTAAAGATACGGACAACTGCATTTGTGGTGAAACTGGCACGCCGGAACACTATCTCTTCTTCTGCTCTTTAACAGACTCAAATCACGTTCTCCAACCAAATCCAGATACATATGCAACCTGGGCACAAAATGCAGCATTCTCCAAAACAATAAAGGAAAAAATTATTAAAGTGATGTAATTTATATTGTATTTGATGTATTGGGCCCATAATATAGACTACATTACACTATAGAAACAAAAAGTATGTTCTTAATCTATTATTGTATCTATATATCCTAACAGCTTGTGTAATACTAATTGCCATACACAGCCATTTCCTTTAAATAATTGTGTTAACAATTTTATTGTACATATGTAAATATCAGTAATCTTTTTCTTAGTTGTCTAATTTTTGTTTTGATTTTCTATAATTTAATGATAGATTTCTATAAGTAGTTTTAATAGAGTGATTGCTGCCGATGGCCATAAAATGTGTGCTATTCGCCAGGAATCACTCAAACAGGCCTAAAGCAAGAGTTCTTAGAACTCCTCACGATTGTGAGCCGTTCTGGTGTGTTTATATGCACCAGACAACTCCCAAAGCGGAACGAACCCAGTGATTATCACTGATTATCAACAGTGTACTCAGCCAAAGGGCTGCTTGCGTTGCCCAGAGTGGTTCTTCAATCCTCCCTTTCCGTAGATGTGCACCCAACACTGAAATCTCGTTAACTCGGGAAGGCCAGTGGCACGCCTGCGGCGTTCAAGTTCAAGATCAGATTGATAATTTGATACTCAGCCTGCCTAGGCGTTGTAAGGCCTGTATTGCATCGTCCGGGAGACATACTCGATATTAACCATCATACTAACCATGTTATACTGTTTTTTGTAAATAGGTACTTTTTTGAAATTTGCTCCAGGGAGTAAAAATCGCAATTTTTATTAATTATGTCAAACATATAGCATCTTTTTTGCTCTTTAGCTTTTGTTTAATAAATAGACTTTACAAATAAGTCAAATTTGTTTTGCTTCTGTCTCTTTCTTTGCCTGAACTCCATTATCCTTAGTTTATGGACATGAGTGTATATATATATATATATATATATATATATATATATATGTGTGTGTATGTATATATATATATATATATATATATATATCTATATATCTATATATATATATATATATCTATATATATATATATATCTATATATATATATATATATCTATATATATATATGTATATATATGTATGCATGTATATCTTACTCCTTTTTTATCTAATCAATGGGCTTAAAGGTTAAGACACTTCTCTTATTCACGAAGCAGGAGAGGAACCTTGGTTGTATAGAGGTTATTATACAACCACTGTTCTCCATCAACCTGAGAAATCGTCGCCTTCGACTTTCAAATTAGCTTTTACCTTTTAGATGACTTTTGTGATCAACCCTGTATATATTATTTGTAAATACTAAACGTATGTAAATACATGAAACAGTAAATGTCTGAATTCATTGTAAAAGATATCTCGGTCCAGAAAGCTGCGATTAATAAAACAAATTGAACCACCGAACGTAAGAAACCAAGATAATCGTAGAAACTGTAAAGAAGCAAAATGGCAGCTGCAGTTAGTTTTGGTGTTAAGAAGTTATTACACCAAAATCGACCGCCAAAAATCGTTCTACGCCAACTTCTGAAAATTTGCTTTTACGCCAAATTTTATCACTATTATGCGAAACTTTTATTAATAAATTTGCTTTTACGAAAAAGTTTATCACTAGGCGAAATTCGGAATAATAGCTAGTCTATTAACAATAAATATTTGCATAATATTGATAAAATTTAGCATTAAATAGATAAAATTTTGTATAATAGCAAATTAACAATAAATTTTCGTATAATAGTGACGAAATTTGGCATTAAAGCGATAAAGTTCAGCGTAACAGCAAATAGCACTAGGAAAGATTTTACATAAATGGATAAAATACTTACCATCTCCGGTGTTGAAGTCTTTAAATATAACAACGATATTCCATGATATTCTTCCAACTATGCACAAAATTTATCTAGTACTGTGTAAGTGAATGTACAATCTTTTTCACATGAATGGTGGGCGAGCCTTTCTTTTTTCTCTCTTTAATTCTTTCTTCGCTTTTTCTTCCAAATTAGCATTTTGAAATCTTTGAGTGTGTGTGTGTCCATGTACATAGCGTTTTACATTGAATGTTTATTCCACATTCGCTAGCCAATGTTGACATTTCGATTTTAATATTATATTTTACATAATATATTTTTAATTGTACTGTATATATATAAAAAGGAAACATTTACACAGATTTACTAGGCTAGAAAATACAAGTACACAGATTGAAAAAATTGTAGGTTTCATTAAAGGAAAACTAGAAATTAAAAAATCATTTTTTGTTGAAATCGAAGGCATCATTCCAAAGCAAGTTTCGCACTTTTAGCCAATATTCTTTTTGCATTTAAAACAGTAAAGTGACATACGAACATGACGTTTTAATATTTTCCTGTTATCTTTTATCCTGAGTCTTTATTTGTTTCATATGGCCGTGCGATGATAGTAATGGATGAAAGGTGAATGGTATGATCTATGCTATGTTATCAACAAATAAAATGGATGAAAGAGCCTCTGAATTTTTTTTTATATGAATTGTATCGGGTGGGAATGTAATGAAGTACTGTATGAAAAAAATTTTGGTTTCTAATGAATATGAATATTCAATGCTTAATTGCAATACATTTTGTCTTATTAGCGAATACTTTCTGTATTATAAAGATACATTTTGATGATTTAACAAAACAAAAAAATTCCATATAATAATTTGGCATAAAAACAAATTATCAATAAATTTTCACTTAGTGATAAAGTTTGACGTTAAAGTAACAAAATTTGGCGTAAAAGCAGTTTAGAAATAAAAGTTGCCGTAATAGCGATTTGGCAATCAGTGTTAGATTAATAGTGAAGTTTAGCGTCATTATAACATTATAATATATATTATATCCCAATATATATTATCTACATTTTGGCAATCAGTGTTGGCCTAATATTGATGTTTAGAGCTGGATTTTGCGTAATAGCGTTTTATAATTAAAATTAACTACGGCAACCATTTTGTTTATTTGCTTGGCCAAATCGTCAATTCTGGCATCTGGCGATGGATTTGCCAGAAGGGGTACATGATTCTAGTAGTACCTTAATTTTTATATCTCACTATTTTTAACATTTACATACTGACATTTAAGCTATTAAACCCCTGGATTAATATATTATAAAAATGGTGAATGTACTTCTTTATTATAGATAATTAATAGTATGAATAATTAAAATATTAATTATTTAGATGCCTTTTTTTACCCTATGAATATTTTAATATTAATTATTAATTAAATATGTATAATATAAAATATGTTTTATTGAATAAAAAGAAATTGTTAAAATGCATCTAAAATGTTTTTGCTTTTTAAAAAATAATATATGCGAATCACATAATTAATATAACAATTGAATAATATAACTATAATTAAAATTTAAAAGGCAAATATAGAAGTAAATTTTTTTTCTACTAAAGATTTGTGTTTGAAAATTCAGGGCCAATTGTTACTTCTGAAAATGAAGAAATTTAATCTAACTAGTCTTCATGTTCTTTAACTGGTTTTCATATATTTTTAACATTTAGTTTTCATCTTGGTGCAAATCCATATTTTGAATCTTTTAAGTGTTTAAATATTTAAAAGGTAAAGGGCAAAAGTTTAAAATACATATTGTGATAAAATTTGTAATCAAAAATAAACTTTATGATAAATATTTCAGGATTAAAAATAATCACGTTATTCATCTTTTCTGTGTTTATTAATAAAACATGACCCTTACTTGTCCTATATTAATAGAATATTTGTTTTTACTTAAGGTATATTAGCTAATTTTCCTTTATTATTAAACTAAATGTAACATAATTTTAATTTATTTGCATATAACAGATAAATAAACAAGTGTTATTGACCTAAAATAAACAAACAAACAAACAACAAAATAAACAACCAAAATTTAGCAAACAAATCCCAAACAAACCGTAAATAAACAAATCTTCAAACAACTTCAATTTCGTTATTTAAGGGCAGATTTTGTAAATACCAACTTTTTATGGTATATAGTATTATGTATTAGAATTTATCTCATGTATCTATTTCCCCATCTTTTTAAACTTACCCTGAAATTCTAATCATTTTAATACTAATCAATTTTTCAATCATTAATCAATTTTCTAATCACTTTTTCAGTACTGCTTTTGATAAATATTTCTTGGATTTAATTCAGTCTTGCTCTATCAGAAATCATTTTATAAATGTCTTGGTTTGTAATAGTTAAAATATAATTTGGGCTTTTTTTAATTTAATTGCAGTTTTATAAGTTTAGCACGGTCTCCGCCATGTTCCTTTTTTTCTCAAAATTTAGCAATGTTTATTTCAAATCTATGAAAATGACTTCTGTGTTTAGCCACCTCAATGATGCCACCTCAAATGTTTTATAATTTTCTGGTAAGCCTCCCACTACATATCTTATTTAACTTCATTTCCCAGTTCATTTTTTTTATCGTGTGACATTGTTTTTGACTTTCTCAAATATTCATTTGCACTTTTGCTTGGCATCTTTTTAGTTTCTTTAAATTCAACATGCAATCTGTAATTCTGTCTTCTTTATAACCTTGGAAATGAGTTTTTTTTTTAAAACCTTTTTTACCCTATGAAAATTAGGATAACAACAGACATTTATTCCGAAAGCTTCTTTTTCTTGCACCAAGTCTGTGAATACGTATACTATGTTCCTCATTTTTGTTCCTCACAGGTTTTACATTTAAAATCACTTCTTCGGATAAATTTTTCACATCTAATAGAGATTCCATTTTTATACTTCATGTTGCATAATTATTTTTATTCAACAGCTGAACAATTCCATTTTGGTTGAAGCAGTCCATCTTATCGATTAAGGTATTAAGCATAACTGTTATTTATTAGAAGAAACAATTTAACAGTTTACAATTTTTTGTATAACCGCTCTCTGCAACCACATTGATGATTAATTATTTATTTTAGCAAAAGAATATTTATAATCTTTGTACAAAAATAATGCATCTTTTAAGGACAGATATCATTTTCATTTCATGCTTCATGGAAACAAATATTAGAGTTGTCTTTAAAATACTTGTTGAAGAATATAGAACATACACACTATAGTAAAATATGATGTTTACTATTATAAGATATCCATAAAATGATATCTAACACGCATACACAATATTAATATCCATCCAATGGCAACAGTCACACCACCGTTTCTACTATTCCAGTAAAGGTGTTGTTCCTGTAAGATGCTTGAATCATCTCATAATTTCAGTTTAATGGGGGATCGAATTATAACTACCAAGAATACAAGGAGGCAGTTATTAATTATGACGTGATTAATATGGGGGCAAAATTTTAGAGCATTGTTTCTCTTCGGAAAAATAAAGATTAATTAACTTTGAACATTTGAACTTTCAATTAATAATATTTTTAACTTTTGACTTAAACTTTTAAATTAAAACAGGATATTTTATTTCTTTTCATAAAAAAAATTGTTTTCGCGAATTCATAAATATAAACTATTATTTTAATCATCTACCCTGCTCTATGTTAAATTTTTTCTCTTAGTCTATTTTTCCTGCCTGTTGAAAAGTATGTTTACTGTATTTAAACTCAAGTTCTGTAAACAAAGTTTTACACTCCAATTCACTATAGTTTAATAATTATTTTATTACAATCATATAGTTTATAATTAATAGAAATAAACTTAATTTAAAGTACTTTTGAAACTCAGTAGTTTATTTTTTTTCTTATGCATTAGTGACAGCAAAAATATTCCAGAAATGTTGAACTCTTATGATATACTTTAACTTGCATGTTTGTAAAATTATAGTTTTTATTCAAATCACAAAAATACCTTTAATGCCAACCAAATTATAAGAGTGTAAAATTAGAAAAAATAAACACAAAAATCAATATGTAAAAGAAATATTGTTTATTTTTTCATGGACTTTAAAATGAATGATTAATGAATGAATTTCTTTGAAATTTTCAGATTCCTCTAAAAACTAAAATAAAAAATTCTATATTATTTAAATTTTTTTCAATGTTAATATCATGAAAATATTTCGCAGTACTTCTGCATTTAAACTCATATTATGTAAACAAAGATTCAATACCTGAAATTCAGCTTAATAAATGTGAACTATAAATTAATAACTACACTATTATTATATTAATAACTATTACAAAATGTTATCTCATATATATAATACTATATCACTTTATTTTATAATTAGTAGAAGTAGTTTGGTTTTGAAACTCAGTAATTTAGAATTCATTAAATTTAGAATTTTTTCTTTATTAATGAAATACACAAGAATATTCAAGATTAGTGAATGTGATTTATTTTAACTGGTGGTAACTAATGTAATATATTTTAAATGACATGTTTGTGAAAATATTAATTTTTATTTAAGTAACAAAATAATTATCCTTCATTCCATTTACAGTTCCCCAAATTCTGAAATTGCTAAATCAGAAATTACAATTCTTTTTAAACGTTCATATTCTTCCAAAAAATACTAAGATATAAAAAACAACTAATTGTTTAATAATTTAATTATTATTATCTTAAAAAGTAATTAAGAGCAAAAAATAAACATTTTATATTAAAATATTTACTAAAAGTATTTGATAAAAATATGCATATTTGTAAAAGATTCAATGAAATCATATTAAAGGAGACCGAAGGTTTATGAATTACGTAAAACTATTTTTAAGAGATATATAAAAGTATTTACAGACTGTAATGATATAATACAAAAGCATTAATAAAATGTATACAGACAACACATTTTAATATGAATTTCAACACAAAAGAATAAAGTAATAAAAATTTATAGATAAACAAATATAAAACTAAAGAAGTATTTTGCATTACAGTTTATATCAGTTTTTTCAATTACAATGTCATTTCAAATCAATAGTCGTGATATTATGAAGGATAAAATACATTAAGAGCATTATATAGAGATATAGAGTATATAATTATCATATAAAGATTCGTATTTCATTAAAGTGTTCAGCTTTAACTAGATGGATGAGTGGATCCAATGAATCCTTTATTTTTTATTTAATTGCTCTTCCAAGGGAAATAAAATTTTCAAAACCCCCCAAAAAGATTGAAACCGCCAAATTTCATTGATTATTGACCGTGTCTTGGCATCTTGGTATCTCAAATTTCATGGATTATACCAAGAGAAGGATGATAAGACCTTACACCCAAAAATACTTTTCGAATTGTATCACCGCTTTTCATATTTAAGGGGTAAGGTTATCGAGAAAATTAAGCCAGTGAACCCACACAATTAAATGTTGCTTCCATGGAATATTAGTGTTTAAAATTTTGATATAAAATTAGAATTTTTTTTTTATTTGAAAGTTAGCTATTTTACTTTTTTCAGATTGGAGAATGAATTTCCAAGTGTCACAAACCATTGTGTGTTTTTATGAAATTAAGTTTGAAGATTAGATAGGACCTATTTTTGTAATTGTTAAATAAAAAAATACACCGTATGCATATATTAAACTGACAGTATGAGAAGGAATATTCTCAAAAATATCGCGTAGATAAGTATGAAAAAAAAAGTACTGAGAAAACTATTCTGCTGTACTCCACACATGGAAAACATTTAAATCGAAATAGTATTTCCCCATTTACAATAAAATTCCTGTAATTGGTGAAGTTTTATGTCTATTTGCTGGGGTGTCCTTAATTCCTAGCTGTAAAAACAGGATTGCAACTGCCGCAATAGGTGAGTTTCGGGGTATCAAGAAACAACACCGAGGATCAATGTCTGAAAAAGATGCATAGACCTTGATGGCCCGATTTGAAAACATCAAAGAATTAAGTGTTCAGCCTAGAGGAAAGAGTAAAACCGTCACTCCAAAGGCTTTTGAGGACTACGAAGCCCTTACAGTCGCACACTCACGAACATCCGGTGCTGGTGATCGTAAAGAATGCACAACAACTCTGTATAACGTATCTGATATATACAATATATTAATTATTAGATAATAAATGGTGAACATATTATTTTTTGGGTTGATTTTTATTTCTTCCTTTAGCCCATCTGGTGTAAAATACATATACCGATTTTGATACAAATCCGCTAACTGATTTTTGCTGTAGAATACTTTAAATAGGGGAAGTTTAATATTTTGACTCCTGTATGTGGATTAATAAAACATATTTGATAATTTTATTTCATGCATATCAATTTTTGATAAAAATATAAACTTTGGAAATATATTCCTTAAAATTTCATTTGCATTCATTCATTTTATTTAAATGTATCAAATTTTAATTTAAGAAGCTTTTACATTGCATTGTTTCATTTGTCTTGCAAACACCAGTATGACATTTCTTTATGAATATGACTTTGTATGTATAATATGCAATAAATCTTTCATACTGTTCTTTTATGCTTAAATCATCTATATAAGCATTTAAAAACTTAGTTTCTACTAAAGTGCTATTAAACTCTACCACCCCTCCCCATTTACACTTTAATAAATTTGACTGACTGTAAATTCAGAGATAATGGTATACGGTAGTGAAGAGTGTCGCCAGAAGTTTTCTTGCGAATTAAGTTTTAAAGTCGTCCCGGTTGGTGATGTTTCGGGCTGTATCTCTCTGTTGATGGTCAAGATTGCTTTAATGGTAGCAGTATGGTCTTATGGATGCAATCTTGTAACGATAGAGACACAAGAGAGTATATTTGCGACAGTAAGGAACCATATGACTTATTATATTGTCCAATTTAGATGGACTCTGTCAAATTTTGTCCCTTATCTCGGAACTTATCCGAGTGAAGACAAAAGACTGATGAATTACGGAAGGTCAGCCCTATGGGACTAGAGAAATGATTTCTTCCAAAACCCCTGACAGTCGAGAGGATATAGATTGAAGTATTGACTAGTTATTGAGAATCAATGGTTAAAAAACACTGGATTTTAAAGAAAAAAACGAGGAAAAGAAGTGGAGGAAAAGAGAACGAAAACGAAATCTTTACCACATTGATGTGAGTTTAATTTTCTGAAGATGTCAAAGAGACAGTATCAATTTTTGAGATGAGATGGAAGATGAGGAAAAAGAAAGGATTCGAAAGCCAGAATCAGAAAATATGGAAACGATGGTTGCAGTGGTACCTGTCTATATGAACTATCCAACAAATTCCAGAGAAGAAGTACCCTCTCAAAAATGTTGGACAGGGCGGCCGACATTAAGACACTGCTGCAGTTTTCCCCTGTAGCAGAACATCGAAATGAAAAGTTTGAAGTTGCTCCATCTGATGTTGTTTTCCATGCAAGCCACAAACAATGACATATTGTTAAATATGTGATCTATTTTATTAGTCCTCAGTACTTTGCCCGTGACTTCTATGCTGTATTGCACAAAAAGTTTCTTCTAGGTGAGGAAAGTTTCAGAACTGAAAATAAAAGATCCTTTTGGCTAGAACATTTCGGAACGTTATTTGATTAGTGATTTTTTCTATTGTTTACCTATTATATTATTTAATTTATTTGTTAATATTATTTTTATTATATAATTAATTAATTGTCTTTTAAATAGTAGATTTCCCCAATACTGTTATGTACCATTTTAATGTTGAAACAATACTTTTTTTTTATTGCGGCTTGATAATAAATATAACAATTTTATGTACAAATATAGGATAATTGAAATTTAATTCAGAATAACTTTAATTGCCAAAATATAAATAAAGAAATTAATTTTATTTTAAATAACTATTTTGAATATGTATTTCATGTACCTGTATACCTTCTCTTCTTTATCAAACCTTCTCTGCTTTGATAAAAAATGTGGAGTTAGTGCAGAATAATTTATGAGTTATTTCGGATAACAATGTACCAAATTCCTTTTAACAATGTTCTGGTAGTTTTTTTAGGTTATTATGGTTCAAAATACAGGAGATCTTTTTTTAATATTTTGACATATTACACTGAAGTGACAAAAGTCATGGGATAGCAATATGCAAATTTTCAGATGGCAGTAGCATCATTAGCATCATTTCAGATGCATCATTTCAGATGGCAGTAGTATAAATGCGCAGTGCTTTCGCAGAGCTTTCATTTCTGTTCAAGTTATTCATGTGAAGAGGTTTTGACGTGATGATGACCGCACGACGGGAATTAACAGACTTTGAACGCGGAATGTTAGTTGGAGCTAGACGCATGGGTCATGCCATTTCGGAAATCGTTAGGGAATTCAACATTCCAAGATCCACTGTGTCAAGAGTGTGCCGAGAGTATGAAATTTCAGGCATAACATCCCACCACGGACAGCGCAGTGGTCGACCGCCTGCACTTAACGGCCGAGACCGGCGACGTCTGCAAAGAGTCGTAAATTCTAACAGACAAGCAACACTGCGTCAAGTAAACGCAGAAATCAATGTGGGATGTACAAGGGACTTGTCTGTTAGAACTGTGCGGAGAAATTTGGCTTTCTTGGGCTATTCCAGCAGAAGACCGACTCGAGTGCCTTTACTGACAGAACGACATCGCTTGCAGCGACTCTCGTGGGCACGTGAGCATATCGGTTGGTCCCTAGATGAATGGAAAACCGTGGCCTGGTCCGATGAGTCACGATTTCAGTTGGTAAGAGCTGATGGTAGGGTTCGAGTGTGGCGCAGACCCCACGAAGCCATGGACCCAAACTGTCAGCAAGGCACTGTTCAAGCTGGTGGTGGCTCCGTAAGGGTGTGGGCTGTTTTTCATGGCATGGACTTGGTCCTCTGGTCCGACTGGACCGAACATTGACTGGAAATGCTAATGTTCAGCTACTTGGAGATCACTTGCAGCCATTCATGGACTTCATGTACCCAAACAACGATGGGATTTTTATGGATGACAATGCGCTATGTCACCGGGCCACAACTGTTCGCGATTGGTTTGAAGACTATTCTGGACAATTCCAACGAATGATCTGGCCACCTAGATCGCCCGACATGAATCCCATCGAGCATTTATGGGACATCATCGAGAGGTCTGTTCGTGCCCAAAATCCTGCACCATCAACGCTTTCACAATTATGGACGTCTATCGAGACAGCATGGCTCAATATTCCTGCAGAAGACTTCCAACGACTTGTTGAGTCCATGCCACGTCGAGTTGCTGCACTTCGCCGGGCGAAAGGAGGGCCCATGACTTTTGTCACTTCAGTGTAGATTAAGGGATTATTTGCGTAAGTTTAGTACTTTTAATGGATTTAGAATTTAGGAATGTATGTTTTGTATGGTATATATTAGATATCAACACAATACATTGCAAAATATATTATTCAAGAAAAGCTATAAAAGTAAACATTTTTCTGAAATTATTTATCAAGTTGAACCGAGTTTTTAAATGATATATAAATTCAATAATAATTAAATAAAAGAAGAAAAAAATATTTATAATTAAAAAACAACAATGATAATATTATTTTTAAAAACAATGAAATTCAACTTTTAAAACAATAATTAATTTAAAAACAATAATGATATTATTGTTTTTAAAGTTGTAAAATTATTTTAAACTATATAATGTTAACATGTCTTGGTTTTATTTTTTCAAAAATCAACATTTTTAATTCAAATATTCATGCTGTTGATAAATTTGTAAAATAAAATGCAAACATCTCCTAATTGAACAAAAAATTTAGCTCGAGATCAGTAATATCATAAGTTTTTAACTAATGATAGGAAAATTTTTAAAGATATATTAATTACTACTCTAATCTTAGGTTACAAACACATTTTTTATTTCTAACATTATAATAACAAATTAATAACTTCAATAGATATCTGAATAGGATAGTACAAGATACACAGAATAAATATTTAGGAATAATAATATATTATTATAATTGTGGGTATCCTTTTGTTTCAAATAAGATAAAAAAGAAATAAAGTGAACTTAGAAATTATTAAATGTATCCTAATGCACTAATATTTCAACTTTCGAATCATACAGAATGTCACATTATGGAGATAAAATAATTTTAATTTTCTTATAAGGATTGAAAAAATTTACTTGCAGTGGAAAATGATAGTTATAATTTCATTATCTGCAATATAAATATTTATGCATAAAAAAAGTTTAAAATGTATTTTATTTTCATTGATACTTCTGAAACTAATTTAATTTACATAAAATTTAGAATTTTTATTTTTGTTGTTAATCTTCAAAAAATACATGTCATATTTCACACTATATTACATAAAATTATTAATAGAAATATCAATGCATTGATTCTATCAAAATTTAATTAAAAGTAATACCTGTTGAGAAATTGAAAAAGAAGAATATTAGTTCTTTAGACCAGTGTTTATATAAGTTAAAATATTTGTCACGATATTTAATTTTAAAATTGAAAAGTATCTTGTAAAAGCATTGCATACAAATGCTTTTCACGAACGAGAAGCAAATTATCAACATAAATTTTAATGTTGTGAATTTTCATGCGTTTGGTGAAAGGCTACATTCATTTCTCAGAACTAAAACAAAGTTCTTTTTTCTTCAGCAAATTTAACCATTGTGCTCTGTTTTCTTTGACACCCTCCAACAAAGGACCAAGTTTGTCCGAAATCATTGCAAATGCCTACAGGTTAGATGAAATATAAAAAATTAAATCAGTAAAATAGATAATAATAAAAATGATATTAATTGATGCAATAAATGATACTAGTTAAAATAATAAACTTTATAAAATTTCACTGCACGCTATTGATTTGAAAATAGCAGTAAAATTTTAAATAATCAAAAGATTATGCACAAAATTGAATACAGGATATAGTAAAATTATTAATAAACCATTGAACTGACATATAGTTTAAAATTTGTCCTAAAAAATTCAAAATTGCAACGTACTCCTAAATGTTCTTTAAATTTTACAATTTTTTGCAAACTTTATTGAATTTTAAATGCAATGACAATGCAAAAAGTTTTTTATAAAATAATCAAATGACAAAGTAAATATTTTAGTAATGGAAAACATTAGATAATGATATAGGGATAGCTATGGATACTATAAAGATTTTCTGAAATGCATGTCAAATTTGCAATACATGTACTCAAGTGCAAGTGCGATAAACACATGCTTTGTCTCTTTCAAATATAGTATCAAAGCAGTTTTTATTATTTCCTCTATTTGATTTGTGATTTTTGTTTTTTTTTGTGATAAGTTTCTACCAAAATTTTTTCTACTGAATAACACATATATATTCAATTAAATTTGTATACAAAAATTTGTAAAATTGTATTAAAATATATGGTTTTATTATTAACTGATTGCATAATTCAATAAGATTCAATAAGAATTTATATTTTCAATTCCTTTTATTTAAAGTCTGTTTTATAGAATCATGTGATTGCAAAAAATTAAAACACTTTGTATGTAAAATATTACTGAAATAATTTTGTGAAGTTAAGAAACACGTTAACTTTGCATTATATTACATGTTATCTATATGAATCGAATAATAATACATTAACAAAAATGTATTAATGTATTAAAATGTTTAGACTGAAACAGTATTCATATCATCCATTTGCATAATTACTCATGAACTGAATGTATACGGCAGTAATTGAAAAAGCTAAATTAATTTTCGATTCTTTCATCTCTTTATTTCTAAGAATTACTAAAATATTCAAATTATATTTACATATTCAAATTTTAATATATAAATTTAAAAACCACATATGAATCAATTAT
>BPLQ01015683.1:0-154174 GCA_021605075.1 Caerostris darwini
TTTAGAATTATTTCGGTGTTCATAAAAAATGAATCATCTAATTCATATTCAAAGATTTTTTTCTTATTTTAATCATAACAATTTCAGAAAGTAAATTGTTAAAGTTTTTTAACAAATCAATTAATTTTAATTTTCATAGATTAATATATATTTATATTAAATATAGAGAAATAAAATTTTATTAAGTTTAAATTATGTTGTGCACTAGTTAGACAAATTGGATTATTGACTGTGTCAAAAAATTGAAAGTGTTTATTCTCCATAAAATGATTGAACGTATGAATTATCCAAAAGTGATTGAAATCAATTCCCTAAAAAAGAATTTTCGGAAGCAAAATTAGAACAAATGAATATAACGACTAACATGTTTAATCACAGGTTTCTTTTTTCTAATAGGTCGAATAGTAAACTTCATTAGCTGATTTTCTATGAGCGATGCATGAATATGACATTTACAAAATTCTTTTCAAAAGAGAAAGGATGAAAAATTATAATTAAACCACCCTAACTATTGGAAGAAACTAGTTGTTAAAGAATAAATCTTACAGAACAAATGAAAATAATTTTTTTTTTTTTTTTTTTTTAATTATTGTACACTGCACATTATTGACAAGAATTCCTTTTTTTAAGCCCATGCAGGTACATTTATTAATCTTTTCCGAATTATCGCTAATATTAAATGCGATAAGAAATTTCTTCGTTTTATCGTGGTAACAATTTGCTTATTCCCAATTCGTCTACAGCACATGATCTTCTTGCGATTATTAATCGCAGCCATGATTGTATTCCGCGATCTTACATCGAAATTGACTCTTGAGTCTAAGCTAATTGCTGGTGAAAATTAATTATTTCCATGCCGAGTTTGAACGTTAAACTTCCTTTAAGAAAGTTTAATGCCGGTGGGTTACTTTTTCTCCCTTTCTTTCGCACTTTGCTGTCTAGATAACTCATGTACACAACTTATAAAAAAGAGTTGATCTCCGAAATCAATTAGGAACTTTTTTTTAATGAGCCTTATAACGAATATTAATTACCATATGTTGGTTTGGAAATTCCATGGAGCAACCATTAGTGGATTATTTATCTGGAACTTTCAAGTTGAACGGTTAGATAAGTAACGGATTTATGTCTTCCAAATAAGCATGCAAAGGATCCAAATTAGTTCTGGCACCTTTTTTTTTAGAAAATACCAATTTTTTATGCACAACTCACTGATTTTCTATTGCTTCCTGTAGTTGCGCTCAACAAGAAAAGTATGTCTTTTAGAATTCAAAGTGGTACAGAAAAAGGAAGCACTTTATCATAGAAAGCAAAAATTAATAAAGCAAAAGGGCGGATGGATATGAGAGAACAATTTACCAGCGGATAATGAGAATGGAATCTAACAAAACAAGTCGTTTGAACAAATAATGTTGGCTGGGATTGGAAATTGCGAAATATAAATAGTTTTTTCGTTGAAGAAATAATGACATTCTAACAATCTACGTTATGTTTTATTACTGCATAGAGCAGTATGAATTTATTTTGCACAAGAGTTAAAAAAAATATGCTGGGGGAATGAATTTGGAAATTATATAAATAACTGAATAGTTTCCATGTTATTTGCATCATTATTTTGAATATAAATCCATCAATATCTTCTTATAAAATGCAAAATAATTTAAGATAATGTATAGAATGTTAAAGACATGTCTTATGTTATTTAGTATACACAAATGTATAGTGTTTTTTTGTTTATAAATATTGAATACTACCTTATCATTCTAAATTTTTACATGATTTTGGAATCTTTTCTTCAAATGCTTCGTAGAAAATGAAAATAAAAAAAAAAATATTTATAGAAGTGAAGGGAAGCTATTAGAATTAAATGGGTTTTACATAAAATTTTTACATGATAGAACAATATTATACTTTTTAAATAAAGTATACTATACTTCCAAAATTATATTAACAAGAAAGCATTATTAAAATACGTAGTTGAATATAGATTTCTAATATTTTAAAAATATTTTAAATAAATTATAATAGATCAAATTTTCAGATGGCAGTAGCATCGCGTAGAACAGGTATAAATGCGCAGTGCTTTCGCAGAGCTTTCATTTCTGTTCAAGTTATTCATGTGAAGAGGTTTTGACGTGATGATGACCGCACGACGGGAATTAACAGACTTTGAACGCGGAATGTTAGTTGAGCTAGACGCATGGGTCATGCCATTTCGGAAATCGTTAGGAATTCAACATTCCCAGATCCACTGTGTCAAGAGTGTGCCGAGAGTATGAAATTTCAGGCATAACATCCCACCATGGACAGCGCAGTGGTCGACCGCCTGCACTTAACGACCGAGACCGGCGACGTCTGCAAAGAGTCGTAAATTCTAACAGACAAGCAACACTGCGTCAAATAACCGCAGAAATCAATGTGGGACGTACAAGGGACTTGTCTGTTAGAACTGTGCGGAGAAATTTGGCTTTCTTGGGCTATTCCAGCAGAAGACCGACTCGAGTGCCTTTACTGACAGAACGACATCGCTTGCAGCGACTCTCGTGGGCACGTGAGCATATCGGTTGGTCCCTAGATGAATGGAAAACCGTGGCCTGGTCCGATGAGTCACGATTTCAGTTGGTAAGAGCTGATGGTAGGGTTCGAGTGTGGCGCAGACCCCACGAAGCCATGGACCCAAACTGTCAGCAAGGCACTGTTCGCTGGTGGTGGCTCCGTAATGGTGTGGGCTGTTTTTTCATGGCATGGACTTGGTCCTCTGGTGCGACTGGACCGAACATTGACTGGAAATGCTTATGTTCAGCTACTTGAGATCACTTGCAGCCATTCATGGACTTCATGTACCCAAACAACGATGGGATTTTTATGGATGACAATGCGCCATGTCACCGGGCCACAACTGTTCGCGATTGGTTTGAAGAACATTCTGGACAATTCCAACGAATGATCTGGCCACCTAGATCGCCCGACATGAATCCCATCGAGCATTTATGGGACACTAGAAACAAATATTTTCCTTTTATTTGTTATGGAGAATATAATCTATATATATGCATATTAAACTTTCTACCCCAAACTCTAAACTAATCAGGAAATATTTATTTTATGGCAAAAATTAATAATAACAATTATTTTTATTTACTTTTTTTTAAATCATTTGTAGATCTAACTATTTACAAAGTAAAATTATCTAACCTAAAGCCATATTTATTAATAAAAATTGATTATACGATAGCAAACACTTTCTCTAATAATATTATCAGTTTCATCGCATTTATGTATGCCTGGTAAAATTATTGAATTATGCATGTTTGACTAACTTTAGTAAGTATAAATTCAATAATTAACAAAAGCTCCATTTTATTTTCCAGATCAATTAGCGATATCGTTTTTACAACATAGAAATTCTACAGCCTGGAGCCACACTTAAAAATACACACTGACTATGTCATAACAAAGGCTTTCTTTTATACTGTTATTATTTCCAATGCCTTTATGTCACGTAATTTGCATTTACGATAGATGAAAAAGGTTGGGTAACTTTTTACGATAAGACCTATTCAAATTTATGCTATCAGTATATTAGATTTTAGCTTTGGGGTTTTATTTAATTAGAAACTTTCTAGAAGAAACATATACTTTTTTTTTTTTCTTTCTGTGTTGTTACTTTGATCAAAACTTCTAAAATATGTCTCATTTACATATTTACGAAAACATTGTCATAAAGATCCAGTCTCTATTTAGTAAAACTAATTTGTGTTCTCTTTCTTTTTATAGATCAGAGAGTGTTAGTGACAGCTAGTGAAAAGAGAAGAATATTAAAGAGGTATTTAAAGAAACGTCCAATGAAAGCGTGAAGTTTGAGGATTGATCAGGCAGTTTGTATTGCTGAAGTATCCACGATATCATTACAAGATTGATATCATTCTGGATTTATGTATGATAAAGTGTTATAAATCCATGAAAAATGTATTCATTGGATCATGGCTTAAAATATTTGTATGTTTTTGACATTTTCTTGATATTTGTATATAAAGATTATTATGGATGTATAGCCATGTTTAATAATTAAACAAACATGTGATTAAAGAATATTCAGCTTTTGTACAACAATAAATCACAATCTTATCCAGTTCATTTGCTCATAAAACTTCCAGCAGGATTTTAGTACATGAACAATTGACAAGAACAATTTTTCACATTCATGTACAATTGACTCAAAAATTCATGTACAGTTGATAAATTTATGTACAATTGTTTCAAAAATTCATGTACAATTGTTTCAAAAATTCATGTACAATTGTTTCAAAAATTCATGTACATTTGTTTCAAAAATTCATGTATTCTTTCAAAAATTCATGTACAATTGTTTCAAAAATTCATGTACAATTGTTTCAAAAATTCATGTACAATTGTTTCAAAAATTCATGTACAATTCTTTCAAAAATTCATGTACAATTGTTTCAAAAATTCATGTACAATTGTTTCAAAAATTCATGTACAATTGTTTCAAAAATTCATGTACATTTGTTTCAAAAATTCATGTACAATTGTTTCAAAATTCATGTACAATTGTTTCAAAATTCATGTACAATTGTTTCAAAATTCATGCACAATTGTTTCAAAATTCATGTACATTTGTTTCAAAAATTCATGTACAATTGTTTCAAAAATTCATGTACAATTGTTTCAAAAATTCATGTACAATTGTTTCAAAAATTCATGTACAATTGTTTCAAAATTCATGTACAATTGTTTCAAAATTCATGTACAATTGTTTCAAAATTCATGTACATTTGTTTCAAAAATTCATGTACATTTGTTTCAAAATTCATGTACAATTGTTTAAAAATTCATGTACAATTGTTTCAAAATTCATGCACAATTGTTTCAAGAACAAAAATTCAATTGACAAGAATATGTACAATTGTTTCAAGAAAATTATGCACATTCATGTACAATTACTTTTCACAATTGTTTCAAAACATTCATGTACAATTGTTTCAAAAAACTGTACAACTTTCATATACAATTCAAGAACAATTATGCACATTTGTTTCAAAATTGACAAGAATAACTTTATACTTTCATATACAATTGAACAATTATGCACAAAAAAATTCATGTACAATTGACAAGAATAACTGTATACTTTCATATACAATTGACAAGAACAATTATGCACATTCATGTACAATTGACAAGAATAACTGTATACTTTCATATACAATTGACAAGAACAATTATGCACATTCATGTACAATTGACAAGAATAATATACATGTACATTTGTTTCAAAAATTACATTCATGACAAGAATGTAATTTTGTTTCAAAAATTCATGTACATTTGTACAATTGACAAGAATAACTGTTTACTTTCATATACAATTGACAAGAACAATTATGCACAATGTAAAATTGACAAGAATAACTGTATACTTTCATATACAATTGACAAGAACAATTATGCACATTCATGTAAAATTGACAAGAATAAATACTTTCATATACAATTGACAAGAACAATTATGCACATTCATGTACAATTGACAAGAATAACTGTATACTTTCATATACAATTGACAAGAACAATTATGCACATTCATGTACAATTGACAAGAATAACTGTATACTTTCATATACAATTGACAAGAACAATTATGCACATTCATGTACAATTGACAAGAATAACTGTATACTTTCATATACAATTGACAAGAACAATTATGCACATTCATGTACAATTGACAAGAATAACTGTATACTTTCATATACAATTGACAAGAACAATTATGCACATTCATGTACAATTGACGAGAAAAATCAATAATTAAAAAATTCTTCATCGTAATGGGATGTACGTAATTTTATATTTTACACTAACAAAAATTATGAAACTAATTAATTTTTTAATTTAATTAAAATCATTGATCAATGCATATGCAATTTTTAATATTATTTTTTATATATATTAAAGTTTTGCATTTTGAGATTACATATTTAAATCTTATACTGAACCAAATTATTCAACCATTCAGTCTTTTAAACTAGTTTAGGCTAGTAAAATAACTTGCATGCAGTAAATGGTGTAAATATTTTAACTCTACCAAGAAATGATGTTAATTAGATAATATGATTGCAGCACAAAATTTAAAATTCAAATTACTGTCAGGCAAAAGAATCCTTAAAATATACTAGAAATTACATTTGAAACATAAGAAAACAAACTTAATATTATGAAGCATACATCACAATGTCTTAGCAAAGCATAGTCATAGATATTATTAAAATCATCAGCCAATTTATAAGTATATTTTTTATGAATAACTGTTTAACTAAAAAATTAACGTGAAAAGTTGGAACTGTGAAATATATAAAGTCTTAATTTTATATGTATTTGATAAATTCAAAAGCTGTACTATTTAACTGGAAATAGAATTTAAATCAAACACATAATAAAATGTTTAAATACTGATTTTCACAAACCTTTCTGAAATCTGTAATGTTTAATAAAAAGACTTTCGAAATTTCTTTAAAATGTTTTTATTTCTTAATTTATATATATATATTTTAATTTATATTAAAAACATTGAACAACTTAAATAATATAAGAATATATCACTTTAATTCTGATACCGCCATTAATAATTAATTGCTTTTAAACAAAGGTATTTTTAAATACTACTGTGTCCAAAAAGTAAGACCAATTTTCAATTAAAAATTTCCTGGGCTTATAGAATTTCATTTTTTTTTCTTTTTAGGTTACTGACATTGTCCTTGATATATATCAAAATTTGACGTCAAAATATTCATAAGTTTCGGCGATTTTTGAAATGTCTGAATTGATTGAGCAAAGAATTTGCATTAAATTTTGTTTGCGGAAACGTACAGAATGTTGCAGAAGGCATTCGGTGCGCATTCCTATATCGGAAAGAAATGTTTAGAAGTGGTATAAACAGTTCAAAGAAGGCAGAGAACGCGTTGAAGACGGAGAGCCCTCTGGTCGACCATCAACCTCAACCGACGAAGCACACGTCCAAAAAATTTAAGTTTTGGTGCTTGTAAACAGTCGATATACAATTAGGGACCTTGGTGATGATGTTGAATTTCAAAAGGATCGGACAATTCCATTTTGGGCCTCAAACGTGTCAAATTTCGATTGGTACCGAATACACTGAATTAGCCAACTCACACTGCGTTAAATCTTCCTGACTTTTTCGCCAAAAATGAAACCCATATCGTTCCACAACCACCGTATTCTCATCGTGCGACTTCTGGCTATTCCTTCAACTCAAAAGATCGCTCCGGGGGCACCGTTTTCAGTCGATTGAAGAGATTCAACGTGAATCACCGCGAGCTTTGAAGGCCATCCCCTGCCGATGACTTTTTAGCATGTATTGAGGTTTGGAAAAAGCGTTGCCACAAGTACATTGTGTCCGGAAGGGATTACTTTGAAGGCGATGAAATAATTTTGGAAGTATAAATAAAGACTTTTTTTTTGAAAAACAAATAGTTGGGAACATTAGTATATAAGTTTAAATTATACAACTTAGTATCTGTAATAATAATAATTAAATACATAAGAAAATTTCCCTTATATAATTGTTGTGCTTAATTTATTATTAAGTTACTCAGATAGTGAGACATATGCATGGGAGTAAACGACGAATATAAAGAGAAAATAATTTATTATTTCTGCCGCAGATTTTGTATATTTTAACTCCATTGCTCATTAATAAAACTTATTTTGATTTATACGGTTTTTTTTTTTCTTTTGCATTTATAATGAATATTTTTTTCGATAATTTTTCCCTTTTTGTATCATAAAAATACTATCAGCTGTATAGTGAGCAAAAATACTAATTGAAATTGTTAGGAAAATAAAATTTATAATAATGACAATTTATCAGAAAGCTTTAAATTCATCAGTTTCCTCTGCTACCATGAAAAAAGGCATTTTATATTTAACATGTACTGAATGTTGATTATCTAAAATAGCACAATCTGTAAAAAATAATTCAGCATAAAATTTAACAAATAACAACCAAAATAACAGAAGTTTTATTCAAAAATAGTAAAAAAGTATATTCACAAATACTCCAACGCAAAAATTTTGAAAAGGCATGTGTAGCATCAATTTAAATTAATACAGTTGATGCGAGAAATATAGTACAAACATTTTTAAATAAAGGAGGCAGTTCAACTCCATGTTTAAAATAAAGAAAACAATTGACTATATCATTTTTTAATTTCTTTCCTTTGTATTTATTTGCTTGCTTAAACATATTCATAAGATAGAACAAATAATGACATACAATTTCTCCCTCGTATATAATTATTATACATTGCCCAAAAATTATACCAATATATTGAAAACTTAAAATAAAATTCAAATAAAAAATTACTTTAAAACGAAAAGTATGAAGTATTTAAAATGAATCGAAATCTAATTTTTATAAACTATTTGAGAGGATTTTTAGAAATAGAGATAAATTGTCTTATTAAGAGTTATATAGCCATACTATTATAATTGAAATAAATTCAAATAATGTTGTCTACTTACTACTTTATAATGAAGCTAAATTCTTGCAGATCCTACAATTTATTATTTGTTATTTTATAAGATTAAAGCCAAAAATTAGCATTTATTTGCTAATTTTTCACACAAATTAAACTAAATAAATTGCACGTTTTGTTTTCTTTATGTTTCACGGCATTTAAAATGAAATTATTAGTCTTAAAAATGAAATAATCATACTTGTTAAATTATTTAACTAAATTTTAAATCGTTTATCAAATAAAATGTGAAAAAAAAATTATTTTCTAGACATTTTCAAAAAGCATTGAGGCAATTTAATTATTGATGAGGAAAATGCTTCCTATCTAAAAAGAATAATAAAAATTCATTATCACATAAAGGAGTGTTGAGTAAATTTATCTAACAATTATGTCAGCCATTCTTGCAGATCACATATTTTTTGTACAAAATAATTGGAAGGAAAACAAAAAATATGCGTTAAATTAAATAAAAGGATAAAAGAAAATCTTTTATTTGTTCGTTTCCCCACTTAACTCAGTTAGTTGATGCCAATTAACGAATTTTTACTAGTTCGTTAGAGAGATAAAAAATGATAAAGCATAGAAAATCCAAATAAATTTGTAATATATTTTTATGACTTTACTTCATTAAAATTGCTTACATTTTGCCAAGAGTATTGTACAGCTACTAAATAAAATATTACTATTTAAATAAGAAAATAATGTAAGATCTGTTAATTAAAGTAACGGCTTCATAAATTCGAAAATATTTATTTCAAAGCTCCCACACAGGCAAAAAATTGTCTATGTCGATAAAAGCGCTTCAGGCAAAAATTGCAAAGTTCTTTTTACTAATATATCATACTTTTCGAAGCATCGGCCAAGAAATTATCTTTTCTAACAATTTTAATACCATTTGTTAAAGCTTGTAATGTACATGCTACTGAGTATTTAACTGCGAATGATATAAAATATTCATGATTTTGTATAAACTATGAATTTCCATTACTATGAATTTCCAAAAAATTAAGAAAAATTGGGACTACACAGCCAAAAAAAATAAATTCCATAAAAAACACACAAAAACTGATAAAATAATTATATAAAATAATAATAATAACTGGATAAAATATTTCTGCTTCAAAATAGGACATGCAAATTAGTAGAAATGTAATCATTTAACGTCGTTTGAAACATTGCCGAAATCAGGCTTAAATAGCATCTGCAGTTTCTAGAAGTAAAAAACGCGTAGTGCAATTTTATGACGGCCACGTCTTAAATATCTGAAAAATTACAACGAGAGTTATAGGACAAAATGAAGTGGATTTGTAACAATCCAATGTAATAAAGGATTGAAAATGAGTCCTTCTATAATTCATAGATTGTGTAATGCCATTCTAGGTAGAGAATCAGCTTGTATAAAGTACAGCCAAGAATGATTCAGAGCTATAAGTCTCGTGAAAGATTATTTACAGTTAATTACAAGAAATCGCATAATCACTTACAGTAGCTCACCTCATATCTTCTCTGGTGCCATCCTCTGGAAGGCTGATATCCAGATCATTTGTAGGCAGAAAGATTCATTAAAGAATTTGTATGCATGACATAGAACGTTGTGTATATTTCTCATACTACGTTTCGGAAGAAAAGTTCCAATTGGGTAAGTACACAGATTAATTACAGAGTAAGTCAATGGGGGTTTGTACTTTTTACCGATAAGTTCAGAGTTTATTTACAAAGACACTCACGAAATTTCTTGATTTGGCATGAGCTAGAAACCCTCACTTATCCCAGTTATATCCATAAAAGAGACATATGTGATAGGTCCAGTATGTGGGGGGGAAGGTAGTATCTCTTTGGGCTGTCTTACTGATATATATATTAACTCAAGAGGATTTTATTGCTTAATTATATAGAAAAGACATTCTTTGTTCATTTTTTAATATTAAGCAGGTGTAATTTGTGACTGCTTTATCCAACAAGATGATAATACTATATCACATACAGCTCGTTTAGTGGGGAATTATCATTAGTAAGTTACGTGTATGAGTTGATATTTATGAGTTAATCAATATATATATATATATATATGTATATAAATATATGTATCCTAATGAGCAGGCTTAGGATTTTCCCGCCAAAAAAATCCCAAATAACCCTTGCTCTTAAATTGCCCTTTGTCTTCGGATCTCTAAGTTCTTGTCCCTTATGCAAAATATTATAAAAATTAGGCATTATTTAGTACAGTTGGCGGGGGATTTTATGTGATTTGAGTATCGCATACACTCTCATAAATTATTATATCAGAGATATTAATATATAGTTCAAGTCAGCTGGTCATCAAACCTAAAACGTGTTATACAAGAGTAAAAGAGAAAGATGGAGAGAGAATCTGTTGATTTAATAAGAGATTTGATGATTTGATAGTTTAACCAGAATGAAGGAAATCAGTAAAATTATTGCTGAGATTGACTGACAATATACTATTGAAATTAAGCTAGAGTAAGGAAGAGAAATATAACGGACGCTATGTTTTGAAGGTTTGATGAGTAATAAGAAAAGAGTTTAATTGCTGAATTAAATGACACTCCAAACAATAAATATAGTCTTACTCTTCAAACTGTCTTGACACAACAATATATTTTGTTGTCAACTAAATTAATAAACATCTTTTGAAATATAGAACATCACTGTTATGCCTGTATAACAATTAGATTTGATCGCATTACACGTTTTAAAATGATCAAATATTGATCTCAAACAATATGCTTTATGAATATTTCCGTTTTGTGTATTCCCAAAATTATTTTAATGTTTCCTTTTGTATTTAATTTGCAATCACTGTTTGATTAATGATTTTTGCAAAATTTCATTAAATTTCAGTCACTACCGTATTCCCAATGAAAAGTGTAAAGTTCTGCTAGTAAGGAAAATATCACAACAAATCATCAAGCTTTAGGTTCTTCAAACTGACTTAACAATGCTTTAATTTCCAACTTCACTGCACATCACAGTAGAACTATGTAGCGGTAGAGTGTGCATGTTAAACGTCATGAGCACCATATTGTAAATCAGAAATATTGAATTGAGATATTATATTTAAGGATATGCTTCCATTTTATGGGCCTTAATGGCCGAGTGGCTAGCGTTCTGGCGCTCGGTACCACAGGTTTCGGGTTCGAATCCCGGCGTCGCCATGGATGTGTGTAGTGGTTCGGAATCCACTTTAAACCGTAGGTCTCGGTCCTAATCGGATCGTAGAGCGTTGAGGGGGCATTGTTACTCCGCGTCCGTGGCTTACCATCAAGTTACATGCGCCCCCTGGGTAATGCAAAGTGAGTACCATCTGTGCAGCGCTTTGCTTACGGCTTCCAAGATGTCCTTGTCTAAGTGTTTGCCAGCTGCATTACAAAAAAAAAAATGCTTCCATTTTATATATTTTCTAATACATTAAATATTTATAATATTCTAATTAATAGAATTAGAATATTATTCTAATTAATAGAAATTTAAGATTTACAATATTTATAATATTTCCTTAATTTGTGTAAACCTCTCTAGGTGTCAAATTGGGGGAGGGAGGAGTAGAGACATTTTATTTTAGATTAATAGCTAAATATTTGCCACAAATAACTTCGTATTAATTTGATTCACATGAAGAAAGTAAATTACGTAGGAGTGATTATATTCAAATACGAATAGTATTAACATCTAGATTTGTAAATGTCTCTTTAAGAAAGATTCAACATATATTATCAGTATTCATTTATAATACTAAAACAATATTTCATAATTGGTCTAACATGTTTTCTAAGATAAAAAAAGCATATCAAGATGGAATTATCTATTGAGACAAAAATTGAAAGGAATATGATTTAAAAAGAAAGTAATAATATTTCTGATTAAATGTTTTATTTAGGATATACAATCATATGTAAGGAAGTAATAACTGAAGTCGTTGCTCATCTCTGACCCTAATGAAACCCGTTATTCGGCTATTTGTAGAATTAATGAATGACCTACTCTGCGAACTAATCAGACTCTATCCAATTATCGAGTCAAATTGGAAAGATCCTATCACAGTCCGAGGCATTTGCTCATCCGATCTCAGACATGCAATATTGGGAAGGTATTTGATAATCCATTTGGTATTTGACAGCAACAAGGCAATCATTAGAAATGATTGACGAAAAATAAGGACATTTATGAATAAGATAAGAATTAAGAGAATAATATATTATTTAACATTAATCTCACGAAAGTAAGGGTAAAAGATTTGGATGTAAAATATCCTTAATGAATTCCCTGGGTTTAAAAGTTGTTATGAATAACATGGAAAGGTTGGCTGTCAAATGAAAAATTTAAATCATGATTACCACTTGTCAAGCTATCAGCGTAAGAAATCTAATACTGTCCTGGACATCCCCAACCAACTGTATTAAGAATGTGTAAACTTTCATCCACATAAGAATCTACATAATATATATAAGTACTGTGACAAAATGTGATATGTGAAACTTTACAATAATGAACGTTTCTCTCAGAGAAAAATACTTGCATTATGTTTCCCTCTTTATTAAACTTTACAAATATAAATGTATAGCTGTTTGGAAACCTTTCCATTGATCTGATCCGCGATATGGATGTTTCTTTAAATTTTCCATCCATAGAAATTCCAGAACTATTTTGAAAGGAAGTACAATATTACTGCCTTGGTTAACGTAGGCAAGTAAAAGGAAATGTTTGAAGTTAGAAAGCTTTTAATGCAAATATCTTTCTATACCCCTATTTTAACTTTAAGTAGATGAAAGAGGGTTAGTTCAGTAGAGATGGCGTTTAAAAATTTACATATCGAATTTTCGATAAGGAGATTCTGCCTTATAAGAGGATAAAGCCTACGAAATAAGACATTAATTTTTTTTTATTTTTTAACTTTTTTTTAAAAATTTATAATGTTGAAAATAAAAAGTTTATTTGTGAAGGTAAAATTATTTTTAAAATTATTTTTTAAGGTAAAATTAATTAGGATTAATTATTTAAGTAAAAAAATATATATAATAAAGAATCACATTAATAAATCAAATCAATCAAATTAAATAATAATTGTCAAATTAATCTCAATTATCATCACAAAATCACCAAATATAAAGTACAATTCTATGTAATCTTACTAAATTTAAATAATAATCATTAAATTAATGAAAATTTATGTATCAAAATTTGTAATATACGTTGTAGATTTATAGATCTATTTAACTTTATCAAGATATTAATTTTCTAAAACAATATATTCCTTTAGATGTATTCTGATTAATATAAATAAATTCCTCATAAAACATAACTCAATTCACATTAATTAACTTTAGTTTTACGGTAAAATTAGTTTGACATATTTTAAAACAAAAAAATAACCAAGTTTACAAAAATTAAATTTTTAAAATGTAGTGAAATGTAGTATTAGTATGTAGTTTTTCCACTATAAAATAAAACATAAATTTTGAAAATCTCAAAAAGTAAATTTTAATTTGGGATGAAAATAATGATATTTCCTGTCAACGTTATTATCAAACTGTTCTTTTTATAATTTATAACTAATTTTTTTATAAATAATGGGTAATATAATTTATCCCATTTCAGAATATAAGAATTTTAAATTATTTAAATTCTTTATAGAAGATATCATCCTTGTCCCAGTATATTAAACAAAATTCAATTTTTTTTTTTTTTACTTTTTATAATTTACGGTGATAGTTCTATTCGTCTCAACGATTAACAGTAGTTTTTATTTAAATGAAGATAAATACGAACTCGCAAATAAAACGTAATATTCCTTACCAGGAAAAATGTAATGAGAATTTATTTATAGTATTTCTTCATATTCATTTTACTTAAAGGATTAATTATTTTAGAATTTTTATAAATAAAACTCTATGTAAAAAGTTAAATTTTACAAAATATTTTTTAAGTGAAAATAATGTCTGCATTTTTTATTAAGAAGTTTAAACTTATAAAAAAAATTGTATAATATATAGGAGGAACGTAAATTTTAAAAACTTGAGAAAACCTGATTTAAAATATGAATTATTGTTTAGATTTATATGCATTTAAAAACATATTTTTTATATAAGGACATTTAGGTGTATATTTTTTGCATAAATAAAAAAATATTAAAATTTAAGATCCTGCATGCTTATTATTCCTTAATGCTTTAGAAAACTGAATATGTAGTCACAAAACTCTCATGGTTATGGAAAGATTTTATTTTAATAAGAAATACAAAATAATTACTTTATATGTATACTACTATGCCCAAAAAGTGAAACCAATTTTCAATTTAAATTTCCTTGGCCTATAGAATTAATTTTTTTTCTTTTTTATGTTGTTGGCACTGTCCTTGAGATGTGTGTGAAATTTCATGTCAAAATATTCATTAGTGTTTGAGTGACGTTTGGCTTTGTGAGACGCTAAAAGTGATTACGGCGATATTTGAAATGTCTGAATTAATTGAGCAAATAACTTGCCTTAAATTTCGTTTGCGGAATGAATATTCATGTGCGGAAATGTATAGAATGTTGCGGAAAGCATTCGGTGAGCAAACTATATAGGAAAGAAAGGATCACAAGTGGTATAAACAGTTCAAAGAAGGCAGAGAACGCGTTGAAGATGAAGAGCGCTCCAGTCGATCGTCAACCTCAACCGACGAAGCTCACGTCCAAAAAAATAAAGATTTGGTGCTCGCAAACCGTCAATTTACAATTAGAAACTTTGCTGATCCTGTTGGAATTTTAAAAGGATCGGTCATTTCCATCTTAAGAGGTGTTTTGGGCCTCAAACGCGTCAAATCTTGATTGGTACTGAAGACACTGATTTTTTCGGAAAAACATCGTCGCTTTGATGTGTGTCAAACATTTCTTTCTGATTATCAGGACAAGTTTAAATGCATCATAACTGGAGATGAGACTTGAATTTATGCTTAAGACACGGAAACAGCCGATCAATCTAACGAATATCGTGACAAAGGCGAAGCAAGACCGAAAAGAGCATGCCAAAGTAGCTCAAAAATCAAGGTCATTTTGACTGTTTTCTTCGATTACCGTGGTGTGGTGCATTATAAATTCCTCTCGCAGGGCCAAACTATCAACAAGGAATATTACTTGAGTGTTATGCATTGTTTTCGTGAATCTATTCGTAAAAAGAGGCCACATTTATAAAAAGACAACTCTTGGTTTTTGCATCACGATAATGCTCCAGCTCACACTGTGTTGATTCGTCGTGACCCTTTCGCCAAAAATGAATCATATCATTCTACAACCACTGTATTCACCTGATTTAGCACCTTGTGACTTCTGACTACTCCCTAAACACAAAAGACCACCCCGGGGACACCGTTTTGAGTGGATTGAAGAGATTCAACGTCAATCGGCGCGCGCTTTGAAGGTTATCCCTGCCAATGCTTTTTCAGTATGCATTGAGGATTGGAAAAAACATTGACATAAGTGCATTGTGTCCGGATGGAATTAATTTGCATCCGATGAAATAAATTTGGAAGAATAAATAAAGAGTTTTCGAAAAAAACTAAATTTGGTCTTTCTTTTTGGGCACAATAGTGATAAGTAATTTATTCAGTTTCAATTAAAAAAAAATTATTTAATAATATTAGTAAACAACATTACAAAAAATCTACAGACTCACCATAGAAAACATCGGCATAAAAATTTATATAAAAATACATAGTATATATTTTTGATATAACAAAAAAAGAAAAAAAACCCATCCGGTTTGGTTTCAGTCTCCCATATTTTTTCATTAAAAAATATCTAAAAAAAGAAACACATCATTATTTATCGCAATGTCTAATACAGTCATTTTCCGCATCTCAATCTAGATAAGTTGAGTTTATTAATAGCTTTTAAAGCTTCAGGGTTTGCTCACCTTATCTCACTCAAGACACTGAGTTATATAAAGGAAACTTACTATTTAAATACTTGAATCAAAATCTCACTGAGTAAGTGATTAATTGTAAAAGAAACAAGAGAAGCTAAAATTCGATCAAGCGATAGTAGATTCCATAAAAACGGAGAATGAAAGCACAGTGGAGGCTATAAATTGAGATTTAATGGAGATACAAAATTATAAGGTAGATCTTTCAAGGTAAAAACATCTGACAGTCGTTCAATCAAGATTACGCACAATTTAATTGATTTTCAGAACTTTCGAACCTTCTTTCCAGTTGCATTTGAAGAAGAAAGTAACTTTTTGTAAATAAACTCCTGGTAAAAGGATTTAAACAAAAAGCAATTTTTTCCATATATTCTCCTATAAATATTGAGTATCATTAAATTACTTTATTTCTATTATTTCAACTATTGAAAAAGTGATAGATTACTTTTATACCTTTTTTAAGGGAAATATAATCAGTTTTGTATCTTTCAAGATCATTGAAGTTATGCAATGAGAATTCAGAAAATAAAAAAAAATTCGTTATCATAAATTTACAATTTTAAATCTTGTAGACTTAAATTACAAGTACGAAATTAAAACAACAAAACTGTAAAAAAGTTAGTTTTATATCACTTTAATTCAAAGTATTAATGATTAAAGATCATTAAATAAAGCTGATGTGCAATTAAGAACACGATGATATATAAAATTGCAACTTGTATATAGCTAATATTTATTCTTTTAATCAAGTGTTTATTAAAAATTTAAAAGGTAAAATTAAATAACTAATAAATAAATAATTTGATTAATTAATAATCGATTTAATTAAATTAAATTAACTATCAAACAAATTTGAAAAATCTTAGTATGACCATCAAATCATATTTGAGAGACCAGCAATTTAAAATGTGCATGGGGCTGTAGAACTTCACTGATGTACCGATTGCTGTTCAGATTGCCCTTAATTCTTAGCAATTGAGATCGTCCATGATATGCTATGGCACCCCAGACCATAACTCCGGGTGTTCGTCCACTGTGGCGTTCGATAATGCACTCCGGAAGGTGGCGTTCACCGGCATAGCCTCTGACACGAATGCGGCCATCATGGTACCACAAATTAAAGCGGGATTCGTCAGAAAACACGACCTGCTGCCAATCAGCACGACAGTCTCTATGCTGAGCGGCCCATTGTAGCCGCAGGCGGCGATGGTTTAGCGTGAGAGGGATCCTGTATAAAGGAATCCTTGCGCGCAGTCCACACTGCAGCAGACGTCTACGAATTGATGAAGCACACAATGAAACACTTGTAGCTATTGACCACTGTGCTGCCAATTGTCTAGAGGGAGCTGTACGGTCCGTCAGCGCCATGCGGACCAGGTATTTATCATCGCGAGCTGACGTCACATTTCGGAGCCCACTCCCGGATTTCCGAGTTGTCCGACACTCGTCCGTCCACTGCTTCCAAAGACGCATCACTGTGCTGCTGTTATGCTGCACACAAGCGGCTACTGCACGATAAGACAATCCAGCTTCACGAAGGCCGATGATTCTCCCCCGTTCAAATTCTGTAAGTTATTCAAATCTCGCTCTCTTTCGTCGAAGAGGCATAAGTAACGATTGAGCTGACGTTTACCACTAGCAGATAACCACTGATAACCATACACGCCTCGCTACAGCCGTCTATTTATTCGGATCCATCCGCCGTTCAGAGGTCGCTGCTCATAATCATGCGCTACGGTTTTGAAATTCTAATCATTTGCATATAATGCGCTAATTTGCATTTCCTGAAAATTTCAGCTCACTCGCGTAAGTCCTTCATGGTGTTGCAATTTTCACAAACATGAGTTTATTATTAAAATGAAATGTTTCTTTCTTCCATTCTGCAACTCAAGTAAGAAACAAATATTAAAACGTTAATTTCTTCTTGAAAGTTGTTCAAAAAGTTTCACGACAGGCCTGTTAAACCATGATCCGTTGTACAAAATCCAAATTTGCTAGACATTCAAATTTTTAAATAATAATCTTCGTTTTTTTAAATGTTTTTATCCCATAAAACTTATGTCAGTTTAGAAATAAAATAAAAACATCAATAGTGCATATTTTCTATATTTATTTTCTAACATATATCTTTCAGAGATTAAAATTGTCTTCGATTTACAAAGAAAAATCGCTTTTCGACAATAAATGGTATGGTACCGATGGTATTAAGGTACCGAATAACATTATTGTCTTGGTGGATGCCTTTGTACTTATTTTAATAACAGCAATCGTTAATTTAATAAAATTTTATAATTATCGGGTCCACGCGATATTATTTTTTCTCTTTGAGATGCAGTCTGCAGAAACATTCTTACTTAATATGCATCTATAAAGTTGGATATATCTCCTTAAGATATTTAAAAGTATTAATCATCTGCAAACCAACTTCTTTGAAGGGGTAAATGTTAACACGCAGCATTCAAGTTATTAGTCACACCCCATGACAGGCATACAGAGTGTTGTACACAATGTTTGTAAACACGGAAAACCTCTGCAAGATTGAAGCAGATTAAGTTGTTAATTAGGAAATCTCAATTTTCAAAGTTAATACTTAATATTTTGTAGATTAATAGTACAGGCTGTTAATCTCCGAAGCATTAATTTTACGCTAGAAAGCCAAATTCAGTACATAAACTGATTCTCCGTCTGGTGACAGTATAGCGCAGAATTAAGTGATTATTTTGCAGGATTATTAATTAAGATGTCCTTTGAAACTACCGAATTATCATGTTAGAAATAGTATCTTGAATGCATCATGTTAAAAATTTATAATTATACATTTTAAAATGTTTTTTTTTGAAAGGATTATAAGTAATAATGAATTCATGAGACTTTATGAATTAAATACTTTGTAAAAATATTTATATATATTTTTATTTTATTTATTTTTCTGGTTGCTTTTTAACTTATTTTCTTGCATTACACCAGTAAACGCAAATTGTTGTATTTTATTCTTTTCAGTTTCTTACTATGCACCCCTTACATAGTTTATTATAACGAAGAACAATTATCACTTAAAAGTTAGGAATTAACTTAATGTATATTCTGTTGAAATTCATTATAGTCGTGTTTTGAAAAATACAAATTATAAGAATTGCTTATAAAAAAAAAAAAGAAATGAATTTTAAAATGAAAACACTTTAAAGTAAGAATTATTTATTCAATGCACAAGTTAACAAATAAAATAAAAAGATAATAAACTTATTTCATTGTTGGTATTTTTCTTGCAGCTATTCACATAAATTACTAATTATCCATAATAATTAATTTAAAATTGTTATGTATTACTAAAAAGAATTTTTTAAATATTTTATAAGAAAATAAGGAATTTTATCTTTATTGGGAATCGAAACACATTTTTTATTACGCCTTTTGCAAAATGTACTTAAGACGCGATTTATTTCCCTCATTAATCATAGAATCTATGTTTCTAGATTTAAAATAATTTACTCTTACTAGTATTGTTGTTTCAAATAACACTCTTTTTTTTTTTTTTTTTAAATGCATAGAAAACAAGGAGTTTCATCTGTTTCTCTATTTTAATCAATTAATAAAATCACTTCCTTTTTTACATTATCATTATGATCTTATTATTTTCCATAATAATATCGTGATAACACAACTTTTCCTTTTGAAATTGTAACAACTATAATTTAAGTATTAGTACGGTTGTACTGTATAATTAATTTTAGTCTCTAATAATAATTTTCTTATGTATAATGATTTCAAAAAAAAAAAAAAATACTTATTATGTTAATAATAGTTATATGAAACAAATATGCATTAATGGAGACATTAATAAAATGAAACAACAAAAAGATTTTTTTTTTTCATTTGTGTGTTCATTCAGAAGCTTCGTGTTCTGAAATTTACTTCGAACAACAATGGGGATTGAAGGGAGAATATTTCGTTCGCGGAGAATTTTCAGAAGTAAATACAATGCATTTGCCTGTCGTCTAGAAGAAAATATGGAAATATCCTTTCATATATAATTATATATTATTATAAAATAAATAATTATTTAATGTATGTTATTAATATATGTTATTAATATATATATATATATAATCTAATTCTAATTATAAATAATCTAATTTCTAATTATAAATACTGACTTACATACGCTAAGCCAAAGTTAGTTAGTGTCCCTCTATCTTAAAACAGTGACTGCATCTATCCGTCTATTAACGCCAGTGGATTCGAACCCCAGTCCTCCTGCATGTTAACTGATCAAAGCCATGAGTAGAGCAACAAAACTATTTCAAAATTTTATTTCTAAAAATTATAAAATATAGGTTATTTCCAATTGTGAACTTCGTTTAATAATTTTTAAATATTTTGTTCAATAAAAAAATTATAAATTTATTTAAACACAAAAATATTAATTAAATTGCTTTAAAACGTTATTTTTTTTCCCCAAAAAATTTCATTTTATAGCTTTTCTACACTACCCATATGCATGTATAATTTTTGAAAATCCTTTATACAAAATTAAATACCTACACACGGAAATCAAATAACTTAGTTGAAAGATATTGGATGATTGTATGCAAATGCATAATTAAAATAAAAGTTTTAAAATAGAACATGTTTAGTCATCAATGTAATTAAATTCTATAATAGCTCTATATTTTCAATATTTCAAGCATAATGAATATACAGCAGTCTTGTATCTGGATATTTAAAAAGTTTTAAATCGAGTTTGAATTTGTAATTTGATTATGCAAAATTCACGTTCAATCTGGTTTGTTTAAACATATTTTCTATCAGAAAACTAAGAAAGTTCATTCGTACTTTCCTAATAAAAAAATTTTATTTTTAGTTAACAGAATCCGCTCTCTTAATAGAAATATCTTGGCGGGAATTCAGCAACTGAGCAACATTTCATTTCTCGCTTTCTCGTTATTCATTAAAGATATCCCAACCTATCGAAAAAATTCTTTACAGTCATTTATGCGGAGTACACTGCATGTTTGTGTAATAAAATAAATATATAAACCAATTTTTCTGGTAATTATCTAACTCTCATATCCACAAACTTAGTTACTGGTTCATTAAATAAAAAGTAGCTGATGTTGTTAATAAATCTGAGGCCCTTTTTTCTTCAAATGCTCATAAAACAAATCTTATTATACAAAATCAAGCATTTTTTGTAACAGTCATATTAAGTATTTTAGAGTTTAACTGGATAAACACTTAATTTAGCAAAAAAATATTTCATTTACAAAACAAAAATGAAAGGAAAGTATTCAGAAATTTTACTCCGTAATCAATCGATACTCTTAGATGAATAGGTCAAATAAAGTTAGTATGAAAATGGCTATTTTCGATGAGTCATGACGTATGCTTGACTGATCAAAGTTTACTTTACTAAAACTGAAATTGTAATGTGTAGGTACGGACTGTTCCAATGTGTAAATGGGAGTTTTTGGATCGAGATACTTGAGCAATAAGTTACTCGCGTACAATGAGACACTACAATATTTAACACATTTAGATAGTTATAGCTACGTGAAAGAACTCCACTTCGAGCAGGAACTGAGGGCTAAGCGCAGTGTGTACGAAGAAGTGCAGGGTTGATTAAATATACTTCATATACATATAATCTGAGTAAAATTCTGTAGGCCAACTAATGCGCTGGGTTGCGCTAAATACATCTACACTCGGGGTGATAGATGTAGACCAACTAAATGCTTTTCAGTGGAAACTCATAGCTGAGCCCAACTTTCTCTGATAGCCTGGTGTTCACCTGACCATTTCTCCTGAATGCCACAAGAGGGTGTTGTTGGTGTCTAGGAAGAATCAGGGTTATAACATTAAAATTTTTGAAGTTCAGCAAATTACCACTTACAGATAGTGGTAATTTGTTGAACTTCAAAAATTTTAAACAAAATAGTCCAAAATGGTTCATGAGAATCAGGGAGTCCAACATGTCTCCATTCTTCTACCTCTCAATGATTTCATGAAGAAAGTTTCTTTCAAATTCTTCAAAGGCTTTTATAAATATGTAAACTCTGAAATTCAGTAAATGGAGGATTACAAACTCACAGAAAGAGTTAAATATCATCGTACAATTTTTTTTTCTGCAATCTTGATTTAAGTCACTATCGCCCCCCTCCTGAAATTTTATTTATGAGTTGATTTTCTTATGAATTTCTGAACTTATAAAATTTGTCAACTTTAATTGTGGCAACCACAAAAAATGAAGGCCCCTTGAAGATATGGTAACTACACAAGGTATAATATGAAACCAAAACCGTTATTCTTAAATTTGTAATAAGCAATTATGTAATGCATATTTTGATTCTGTCGTTTATATAAAAAAGGAAAAAAAATAATAATGTCGGCCAATATAAGAAAGATATTATGATAAGCTCTAGAATATAGTAAAATATGTCATCATCATAATCATTTGTGCAACAGCCCGATGCTGGGCTAACCTGAGACCTGTGCAACCCAATGCCAGACACTCCGCCATCAGGTCCCCCCCCACCTATATATATATATATATATATAATGAAAGAAGAAATGTCTAAAGAAAGAAATATATATATAGTCATTCATAAGAATGACTATATAAAAATATATAGTCATACCTTCGTTCAAAATTATTCTTATGTGAAATAGTGTGCATATTTTTATACAAAAAACATTTATAATATGAAGAAAAATTATTTGCCAAATATCAATAAATGATAATAATTTTCAATCATAATTTTATTTTGATAACAAAATAAAATATTTGACATTTGACTTTTGATATTGACTAAGGAATAAAAATATTTTTTTTTAATATAATTTCTTTTCCACTCTAAGAAATCACGAAATGTAAAAATTTTTCAAGTAAGCATAATATATATTTATGACAAGTTATGCAATATGACAACGTATGCAAATATCATATTTTTTAGTTACGATTCAAATACAATTGATTCTTGAATAAAAATAAACTTGAATTAAATTTCTCTAGAAAATACTAGAAGTATTAAATGTTTTTTCTGAATTGTTTCCAAATAAAACTTTTTTTCAAATATACTGTCAAAAGTTTATTTGAAAAAAGATTCTAAAGAACTTTTAAAGTTACGTGACAAAAATATTTTTTGCAAAAAAGGAAAAAATCCATTTTTTTCTGATCCAGACAATAATTCTCACAAAAGAAATGTTTTTAAAATAATATTTGTTTTTATTTCAATTTAAATCTATCAAGTATATTTACAGATTCAAACAAGTCCAAATAAATGAATAGATCTATCATTTGTAGTTTTCCAAAAAATCAAAATTACATATATTTGATTCTTCTACAATTATCTTTAAAAAAGAAGATTACTTTTCAAATCGATTGACTAAATATACATTATAAGCATTAATTATACACTGAAGTGACAAAAGTCATGGGATAGCAATATGCAAATTTTCAGATGGCAGTAGCATCGCGTAGAACAGGTATAAATGCTCAGAGCTTTCATTTCTGTTCAAGTTATTCATGTGAAGAGGTTTTGACGTGATGATTTAAAGACTTTGAACGCGGAATGTTAGTTGGAGCTAGACGCATGCGTCATGCCATTTCGGAAATCGTTAGGGAATTCAACATTCCCAGATCCGCTGTGTCAAGAGTGTGCCGAGAGTATGAAATTTCAGGCATAACATCCCACCATGGACAGCGCAGTGGTCGACCGCCTGCACTTAACGACCGAGACCGGCGACGTCTGCAAAGAGTCGCAAATTGTAACAGACAAGCAACACTGCGTCAAATAACCGCAGAAATCAATGTGGGACGTACAAGGGACTTGTCTGTTAGAACTGTGCGGAGAAATTTGGCTTTCTTGGGCTATTCCAGCAGAAGACCGACTCGAGTGCCTTTACTGACAGAGCGACATCGCTTGCAGCCACTCTCGTGGGCACGTGAGCATATCGGTAGGTCCCTAGATGAATGGAAAACCGTGGCCTGGTCCGATGAGTCACGACTTCAGTTGGTAAGAGCTGATGGTAGGGTTTGAGTGTGGCGCAGACCCCACGAAACCATGGACCCAAACTGTCAGCAAGGCACTGTTCACGCTGGTGGTGACTCCATAATGGTGTGGGCTGTTTTTTCATGGCATGGACTTGTTCCTCTGGTGCGACTGGACCGAACATTGACTGGAAATGCTTATGTTCAGCTAAGATCACTTGCAGCCATTCATGGACTTCATGTACCCAAACAACGATGGGATTTTTATGGATGACAATGCGCCATGTCACCGGGCCACAACTGTTCGCGATTGGTTTGAAGAACATTCTGTACAATTCCAACGAATGATTTAGATCGCCCGACATGAATCCCATCGAGCATTTATGGGACATCATCGAGACGTCTGTTCGTGCCCAAAATCCTGCACCATCAACGCTTTCACAATTATGGACGTCTATCGAGACAGCATGGCTCAATATTCCTGCAGAAGACTTCCAAGGACTTGTTGAGTCCATGCCACGTCGAGTTGCTGCACTTCGCCGGGCGAAAGGAGGGCCGACATGATATTAAGAGGTATCCCATGACTTTTGTCACTTCAGTGTATGATTTCGAATATTTGTTATAGATGTGATGTCATCTCAACGTTACGATAAAAGAATGCTAGACTGACAATGTAAATTCATACTTATTATTTAAAGTTAATATTTCTATTAGGATATTTAATGTAAATTTTGATATACATAGATTTAACATTTTTATCGTGTATTGTGTTCACAAATGAAAAGAAAATTTATATTTGTTACTGCATTCCGTATACATAGTAGGATATTTGCTAATTTTTTAGAGTTCTTGTATTGTGTTTCTGTATCTCAGGAAAACTTGTTTAGCAACCCTGTGGGTCTTCTATTTTATATCCACCTGATAAAATAATAAACTATATTTATATTTATGAGATGTATTTACAAAAGAAAGTGATTTTTAAAAATCCCGAATGGCCACAATGTCCAATTCGCATCTATGGAATAGTAGTTTTTCTTTTGCACACATATTTAAATACAATCATCAACTTATGGTCAATCTTCTGCATCATTAACTTATGTTGACTACAGTTATACAAAAATCAGTAAAATGTGAGGTGAAACTATTCACTTTCTCTGTATAAAATGACATAATAGTGCAGAAAGTTATTGAGAATTTTGATCCATTTAAATAAAAAGTTGACACGTATAGGTTGGGCAACCTGTTTGAAACTGGGTGTCGTTGGTATGAGATACTTGAGGCCCGGGTTGGAGAACTCACAGCTTTATTTATAAAACGCCACACACATACAATTAGAGACATGCAATATTTAACAAATTTAAAGATAGATAGTTATTGATCCGTGGAAGGAATAATCCACATCTAAGCTGATACTTGGTTACGTGCATGTTGTGCTAAATATATTTCCTCTTGGGGTGAGAGACTGTAGAAGAGTATACTGACTGCACGTCTGTTGAGACTAAACGTTTCTCAACAGAAGCGCGTGTTTGTGCTGTACTTCTTCTCTGGTGAGAGTCTGGAATCCAACTAACAATTTCATTTGAACGCCACAGTGGACCTCTTGCCAGTGTGTAGGAGAAGCATAGTTACAAATTAATTGTTTTTGACAATTATAACGATATCTTAAAAATCATCATAGTATTCATTATAATAAACTTTCCCTATTTTTAATGCATCATAAAAAAATTTTTGTGAAAACAAAACAATTAAAGAACTGAATTCTAATATTTGGAACATTAAGTTTTTATTTTATTTCAATTTATGAATAATTTATTTAACTAGATTTATAAAGAAATCATTACAATTTTTTTATTCTATGTAATACGCCATGTCCATATTTCTGATTACACTACCAATCATTATAACAACTATTAAGCATTATAAAGTTCATATTTTTATGAAATTCCTTGTTAAAATACATTGAAAAGAAAGATTATTATATCGATTATCCTCTGTTACCTTACTGGAATTTTTAAACACCTGTCTACAAAATTTAATCGAAAGAATAAAATTTCACGACCATCCACCTACTTCGCATTAAGTATTGAAATATTAATAGATGCAGAGCCAACCACTACGCCTTCGTTCAAATTTCCCCTACTCACAGTAAATCAGATTCTTCTTCTAATAAAAGCTCTTCCAGGAAATGTTCTTTTAACGATGCTGTTCGAAAAATACTAGACGCTAAGTAAAAATTTTCCATCAGAATTCCAAAGCAGGCGTGCAGCGAAACGTGTCAAACGTCCCATTCCCCAAATTCAATTTCCCAAAATGTGCTCCTTTCCGCTCTAAATGAATAAAAAAAGGAAGCAAAAATAAAAATAAGTACATAAAAGTTGAGCAGTTATTTTTTTCTTTCTCTCAAAGTCTTGAAGATCGCCCTTCCATGTTTGTCTGAAAGGCTACATCAATTATTCCGTCTAAATACGCTCTTCGGGAAGATAGTGGCTTGTACTCTGGCCATGGGTGGGATCATTAGGCAAGAAGCTACTCGAAGACATTAACGATGTAGAAAGTTTCTTACTCTGCATCGTCTTTGCGGTTGGGGAAAGTCTTTTTTAAGGAGGGCGAAAGAGTTAAGAAGATTGTTAAAAATCATGATGTAGAAAATATTTCAATGTCTTGGTTGCTGTCATAGCAGATTATTGTAAACTTCAGATATGAGAGAATACTGTATTCTGTTTTTGAATTTCGATAAGCCTCATAATAAAAGGTGCACAATTTTTATGGTATTTTATGCATTTCTGATTAAGACATCTGAAATAAGCATACATATAGCAATCCTTGTTATTGATCATGAGTAAATTTTAATTTCTTGAAGATAAGATAAAAAAATTAAAAACTAATAATTTTTAACAGATGGGTTGAAAAGTTCGTATATGACACATACATGGCGCTACTAGTATTAAATTCATATGATTTTTAGTCAGCCCTATCCTTCAAAAGACACGGGTAGGAAATAACAAATTTTTACAAAATTAATTTATTTTCAATACACACATATAATATGTAGATATAATTAAATTATTTTATAAAATGAAATTACCTTAAATATTCAAACTTTCCCTTGCAGACAATATATGATTAAAATCTAAACAGTCAGAGAAGCCTCTTCGAATGATTAAAGGGACAATTTCCCACTTAGTCGGGAATAATTAAAGTTTTATTTTCACAAATAAAATTATTCAACCTTCGATTTTGAATCGAAACCCTTTTCATAAAATGTAAATCTTGCATAGATTATTGAATTTGGATGGTTTCTTCATATGGCATGATAATGTAATGAAGGAGGTAAAATACTGAAGAGAATTACCCTCATTTCCGCAGGAACGAAAGTTGGAGTCTCTCAAGTGGAATCATTCTAGATAAGGAGGAAATATACTATCTTCTATTGGAAACAGAGATACCTTAATTCATCTAACAGAAAATAATAACACTTTTATCAAAAATTTAGTAAACAGGTCGTTCAATTAAGCCTTCAACCCTTTTTTGTGGCTATTTTGGAAACAGGTGATAATTTAATAAGCATTTCAATTCTCAGAATGAACATTTTGCTTATATTGGTTAACCTCTAGATGTGGCTTGCTTTATAGGACTTTTATGGCCTTATATGCCATCAGCTGCTTCATAATAGAAATGTTCATCATGGTCCGTCATGATTTAATATGTCTATTGGAGTGGAGAGCATGCAGGATTTGCCTTTAGTTTTCTAGCCAGGATTTTCATATTGTTAAATATATCCGAAAAATGGAAAGATGTTGCATTGTGCTTATGGAGTTATCGCTGGCTTTATTCCTTCTAAATTGTCTTTTAATCAAATGAAACAGTAAAAGCTTTGTGCTTCCTAGAAAATGCTAAATCTGCTTCATTTCTTCATTAACTGTGGAAAATTATCTTAAGTCAAAGTTCATGACAATTAAAAACATCAGAAATATGCACCATATCTTGAATAAGAATGAATGCATAACTTGATGAAAACGATACCAAAGGTTGATGTTTTTGTTATTTATCTCAGTATAAATAATCTTATTTTAAAAACAGCTTCAGCTCAAAAAATAGAATTTCTAAACTGGTGATAATTTTAAATACAGTCTGGTGCATAAATTAAATTTTAATAAAATAAAAGAAGAAAGAAGGTGTATAGAAAGTTTCGGAATTCCCATTGAAATTTAAGAAAATCCAAAATATAATTTTCAAACGCACATGAAGAATATTCAGTGTTATAATTGCCAACTTATAATAAACCGTCTAGACAATTCTATGTAAAAATTACGGAGGGCGTTTTACTGTTGACATAGATTCGTTAAAAAGCAGTTTGGGCTAAAACGCATTACTTTGATTCAGGGGCAATTAATGTCGTCAGCTTTTCGTGTTTACGACACTCGTAAAAGAATTCAGACACGAAAAACCTGGTGCTTGACTGGCGTGTATAACGGTAATGAAAGGAGAATGTAATTACTTATATTGCAGATGTCAGTTGGATTTTCTCTAAGACTCCACAAATATTAACAAGGTATTAAATTAAACAAAATTTTAGGTTAAACCTCAGATCTGCGTTCTATTGTAATTTCTTGGCATAAAACGAACATGTTATTTCATTTTGTTTTCCAACAAACATTTTTACACGTCTGGTATTTCGCGTGTTTGCGTATGTCGTGGAAGTTCATACATATTTGGATGTCATGAACAATGAATGCTGAACAATACAGTAAAATTTGTCGTACCTATAACAAAAACAATCCGTATATAATAGAAAATAATGTATTTCAGGAGAATTTTGAGTGGGTGAATGTTCTTCATTAGCGTGTATTGGATGAAATCTAAAAACTTCTCCCTAGTCAGCCTGTTTATCAACATGAAGCATTCACAGACTATCATAATCGCTATTGAATTACTTGTTTATGAAAACCTGTAATCCATACCCCTCCAATCCAAGACTTAAAAATATTCCCTCTTGAATTTTCGCTATGTTCTATTGATTCAGGATTTAACACAAAAATATATTCCTCATAATAATGCACATAATCTATTACTACGTTTGAAATTGATGTATTTAATGGGCAAGGCAGATTTTTTACAGTACCTTAATCTGTAATAAAATCTATTAAATTAAAATTCTATAATTCAACAATAATTGATTTTAAAATTATAATCGAAAAAAAATGTATAATAATTTTTTTTGTAAATTGAAAAAATTTTGTGTAAAATAAAACAAATTTTATCATATATTTACAATAAAAAATAATAATAAATACACTAAACTCTATTGGAAAACTTCTCCAAACGTATAACAATTTAGTAAATATAAAATATTTCTAGCATTTAGAAACATTTTGAAACATCCTTCATGATTTTCTATATCTTAAAAATTATTCTAAATTACTCAATATTCAGATGTAAATAACTGATTTGATTCATTTCAAATTCAATTTTTTTTTATAAAACAAGTTTAATTTCTAAATTCAAATTTGATAATGAACATAACATCAGTTTATTTAATTTGCTACACATATGACGATGTGAGTTAAAATTATGTTATGAAGATAATTATTTTTTTTTCATTTAGTAGTTATTTTTATTTTAAGCAAAAGAAATATTCTCATACATATGTAAAAGTATAAATGTAATTTATATACAGGAAAAAAAAGATGTTCAGTAATTTTTTTTTTAAATTTTAGAACTAATTAGTTGTAAAAAGTTCACACAGCATTTTAAATTTCATATATTGCTATTAATTATTTCAATATGATGCCCATATATCTGTGAGTAGTTAACTCATAAAATATTTATTTAGTAACAACTTATAATTTGGAATAAAATCACCTGGTTTTATGTTCTATATTCTTAAAATTCAAAAAAGAGAATTAGGAATGAAAACATCAAAAAAGAACTAAAAATGAATTTTGGAATGAATTGGAATGAATTACATTTTTATCCAAATAAAAACCAATAACGTTATATATTTTTTTTTAAATATACCAATTAAAACAGCACACAGCCTTTTTAAGGCATTGAATCTATTTTGAAAATTACAGGTTGACCAATATAATTAGATTGTAGTAAAATGCGTTTTCACTGGTACTGTATAAAAATTAATATAATTGAATAAAATTAAGCAGTTATTATTTTCTTATCTTAATAGTTATTAACATAACATTAAGATAAGAAAAAATAACTGCTTAAAATTTTTGTTAAATTATATTTATTTTTTATTTATTTTTTATTTTCTATTTGATTAAACAATCATCAAGCTTTTCCTATTTACCATGAAAAATACCAACAATTACCTTCACCAACGCAAATTTTGCGATAAATATCCCTTTCAGGCCAAGGGAATTGCATGTTATATTAATTAAACCCTTCATTAGATTAAGTTATTATCAGACTATTCGTATTTACCACGCAGAGTACCAAAAATTCTCCTTTCCGTTTCACGTTATGCGATAAATATTTACTTTTCATTTCTACACGTACACGAAATCGAATGTTATAATCTGTATTTGATTAACCAATTACCAAATTATTTCTATTTACCACGAATAATAACATCCATTTCCTTTTCAGATGTACATTATACGATATATATTTTCTTTTATTCTTTTTGATTCAACTGAATCGCATGTTTTATTAATTAAAATTATCAACTTGATTAGACAATAATCGGACTATTCCATTCCTATTACTCAGACTATTAGACATTACAGTGAATAATAACATCAATTATCTTTAAAGATGTACGTTATGAAATAAGCACTTACTTTTAAGTTCTTCGTAAACAAAATCGCGTGTTAACAATATCAATTTGATTAATCAATTACAAACTATTTCTATTTACCACGAATCATACCATCCATTTCCTTATCCCATGCACATTATACGATAAATATTTACTTTTATCCCCTTCTGGTAAGCGAAATTGTATTTTCCAGATTCAAAATAGGTTCTTTATCACGTTCCAGTATTTTGAAAAAAAAGATACACACACCGAAAAGCACGTATCTGAACATTCCTTCCCTCAGCGCATGAAGTAAACGATTCATGACATCCGAACGGTGCATCCAGCGTTCAACGAAGCGATTCGAGAGAAATCTTCTTAGTTCCTTCCAGCCCCTCCCAACCCTTTTTTTTAACGTTATTTCCGATTTCCCTTTCCGTACTTTCTTCCCCGGCGGCGCACAGTGCCCAAGTAATAGAAAAATACCTGTAAGGTCGCCTGGAAAAAGAAGCCCCGGCGTAAGTAATAAAATGCTTCAAGTGTCCCTTACCGTTTTCCTGCGGGGTCAACAGATTCTGAAAAAAAGACTGCCGTATGATAATCATATGAGAAAGGATAGCGGGCTATAAGGAGGAGGATCCTCCACCGGTATATTGCGTTTGTTCTTTTATTTCTTTTATTATTATTTTTTCCGTTTCCCGGGGCTCCCTGGTGATCACGGACGATTAAACCCTGCTCCGCGCCATTACGCCCTCGAGCTCTGACTGCTTCATGGAGATGTTGACGTCTCTTAATGGTTCTGGTATCGTCGCCCTCACTCCTCTCTAAGAAATTGAAGAGACTGACCATTTACTCCGGGAGAAGATTCTTCTCTTCCTAAAAGTTTCTTTTTATAGTTATTGGGGGTGCACTTACATTTTTTTTATCTCGGAAAGACTGCTGCATTTTAGCGAATACGTGGTAGTTTGTGGTGAGGGAGGGGTTCATTTTCCTTTTCTTTTTCTTGTCATGTTCCTTTCTTTCTTGACCATTGGCAGAAAATATAGCGCTAAATAGTAAAACTGACTGAGCTTGATTTAGCACTGAGCGCACTGCATTCCTCGAATGTTCAAAAAACAGTCTTATATATGAAATGGTTCTCAATCGTAGAATAATTTCTACGTATATTTTCACCACCTACAACAACTATCGTGAAAAAGATGTTGCCATTTAAAGCTGCTCGTTATAAACCAGAAAAAAATTATTTTGTAACTTGGAGAAACTGTCTGTTTGTCTATTCTAGCGACAATTTTTTATTAAAAGTAATTACGGTTCAATTTTGGTTCCATCCTTTGTGTGATAACTGTTATTTTAATTTTTTTCGAAACATTATTTTTTTACAGTTTGTCGGGATTTTACAGTTTGTCTAATTAAATCTTTTTTAAAGTTTTCCTTTTTCTATTTCAATCAAACAAATTAATAAATTTCTTCAATATATTCATAAAGAAAAAACTTATTATTAATGCAATTCAAAAATTGATAGATTTCATTAATGAAGATATCATTTTAAAATAAATAAAATTAACAAAACTTTTTATGTGTACAATCTCCTTCACTAAAATTCAACAGCTTTGATTAATTTCATATGTCTGTTTTTGCAAAAGATGAAGAAGAAAAATTAAACACTCTTAAATATGCGCATTAACTTTAATCAACTACAATAATTAAAACATTTGTAAACAAATAAAGGTTAATTTAAAATTAATTATAAGAGGAATTAAAGGATTACATTTTAAGAAAACATGGTTAACTGTTTCTTCTTTCATATGGGCCTGGGGAAATGCATTTTTTCTAACATTAATTACTGCAATTTAATGTTACGTATCAACAAATTACATTGCATTTGAAAACAAATATTGCTTAATTAATGAAATTAAACACTACAAGCATCCGAGTCTTAAAACACATACAGAGGAAATTGTTTATAAATTAGTAGCTTATGCATAATTTATCACAAGCCCAAGAGAATTATTTTTAAATATAAATTACCTTCCCTTTTATTTTCAATATTTTTTTTTTACAAGGAATAAAATTTCAGACAGTGAATAAGAAGTAATGTTGAATTAATGTTCAGTTCATGTATTAAAAACAATTTATACACACATATTAATTAAAAAACGATTAATTAGACCATTCCTATTTACTTACCATTACTAGACTATTCCTATTTACCAAGAATAATACCTACAATTTTCTTTTTCGGGTCACGTTATGGGATAAATATTTATTTTTAACCTCTTTATATAAACGAAATAGCATGTTATACTAACAACAATCTCCATTAGATTAAACAATAGTCAAACTGTTCCTATATATGATTAATACCAACAATTTCCTTCCCCAATGCACATTTTGTGATAAAAAATTTCTCTTATCCTTTTGAGGTCAATATAATTGCATGCTTTATTAAGAAAAATTTTCTATTTGATATGTAATTATGACTATTTATATTTATCACTATTAATACCAACAACTTTTTTTTCAATTAACTTACAGATTCACATTATGCGATTAATATTTACTTCTACCCTATTCATGTACATGAAATCACATGTTGTACTAACAATATCTTAATTAAACAATTACCAAATTATTTCTATTTACCACGAAAAATTACATCCATTTCCATTTCCGATGCACATTATACGATAAATATATAATTTTATCCTGTTTTGGCAAACTAAATCGTATTTGCCAGATCACGTATCGGTAAGCTGAAAAAAAATACACTCACCGAAAAAGCACGTATATGAAAATTTCTTCCCCCTGCACATGAAGTAAACGATTCATGACATCCGAACGGAGCATCCAGCGTTCAGCGAAGCGATTCCAGCGAAATCTTATTATCCCCCCTTCCCACTTTTTAACATTATTTCAGATTTTCCTTTCCGTACTTTCTTCCCCGGCAGCGCACAGTGCCCAAGTAATAGAAAAATACCTGTAAGGTCGCCTCGAAAAAGAGGTCCCGGCTTAAATAATAAAATGCTTCAAGTGTCCCTTGCCGTTTTAATGCGGGGTCAACAGATTCTGAAAAAAAGACTGCCGTATGATAATCATATGAGAAAGGATAGCGGGCTATAAGGAGGAGGATCCTCCACCGGTATATTGCGTTTGTCCTTTTATTTCATTTATTATTTTTTTTTTCCATTTCCCGGGGCTCCCTGGTGATCACGGACGATTAAACCCTGCTCCGCGCCATTACGCCCTCGACCTCTGACTGCTTCATGAAGATGTTGATGTCTCTTAATGGCTCTGGTATCGTCGCCCTCACCCCTCTCTAAGAAATTGAAGAGACTGACCATTGACTCCGGGAGAAGATTCTTCTCTTCCTAAAAGTTTCTTTTTATAGTTATTGGGGGTGCACTTGAAATTTTTTCCCTTTCTATCTTGGAAAGACTGTTGCATTTTAGCGGATACGTGGTATTTTGTGTGTGGAGTGGGGGGGGGAGAGTTCATTTCTTTCCTTTTCTTTTTCTTATCATGTTCCTTTCTTTCTTGACCATTTGCAGAAAATATAGCGCATGTTTCCAAGATATTTGTTCCTTACAGTGCAATTTCTTTCATTTGTCACGTCCCACTTCTTAAGAACGTACCCAAGAATCTGGATCATCCAAGTGATAGTAACAAACTAAGATTATCATTGTTTAAATAAATTATTAAAGCAGTTTAATAAATATACTTTTATGAAAAAAAAGCATTTTTTCGAGAAAGCTACATTTTCGGAACAGTATTGCTATAGTACAGAAATTTTCAGCTTTTGGACTTTATTCGAAACGAATTGATTTTTAAGGGAAAAAAAACCCTTGAAAGTTACATATAAAACATTATTATTTAAGGAAAAACATGAGTTGAATTTTAAAATTGTACAAGGTTTTATTCATTAATGCATTTTCTGCACAATATTTTATTTGTATAGAAAATATTCTGTTTATTGTGACTCTTAAAATTATGCACGACTTGAATGTCTGTGAAGTAAGGAACTTAAGTGGTTAAATTTAATGTTATTGTATTTATTAATTAAATCAAGACATGTAAGTAAATACAATCATGGCAAATAAAGAAATACAATTGTGGTATACAAGTAAATATAATCTTGGCAAATAAGTAAATACTATCATGAGATACGTGGAAATGTCATCTCACAAATAGGCAAATAAACCTAAAAAGGAATCATGTTATATTTATAAATCATGAAAAATTACAAAAACATTGCAGAATAATAACTTTTGAAGATAAAAGATTTTTCTTATCAACTTAAAGAATCTTATGCAAAAAAGTTTAAATATTGGAAAAGAGAGCTTAGTTTAATATTTAGACAGAATAAATACATTGTTTATTTAAATATTTTCGTGTGTATAGAGTTTAAAATCAAGCATATAATAAATTCATAATAATAACAATGTTGCCATGATATTTTGAATTCCTTGTTCAGCGGCATTCATAACATGGTTACCATGGGTTGGACATTTCATTTAGACAGCTCTCAAGATAACGTTTAGTTATTCCCAGAATTGACAATGTTTAGGATAAATATAAATATTTGCAAATATAATTTCAATGGTTAAAATAATTTATGCATATAAGGTCAAATTTCATTTATATAAAGTTTGAAATGCAAAATAAATTTTAAAATTGTTTACAAAAGGAGAAAATTAACTAATAAACGTTAATTAATTTCAATTAAATTAATTTACATGATTAATTTCAATTTACTTATATGTGTGGAAAAGAACATTTAATTTTCTCTTGTTTATACGTTTCTTAGTAAATTTGCAATATTGTTTGTATAGGAAATATTAAACCAATAAAAAACAATTATGTTTCTTAATATTTTACAATACATGAACATCAAGACAAACAGAAGTTAACAATTCAAGTAACTAAGTTTGATTCATATTGTCGCTTCCTATTTAATATTCCATTTGATTTTTAATACGAAATATGTTATTAAAATCAGAAAGGTGAATTTCCATTAACATGCACGCTGATTCAATCTTCATACATAAATTGAAAAGTCAATAATTAATCAGAAAACGACAAAAATACTGCTTTTTGTAGAGAATGAATGAAACGAAATTGCATATTATACTAACAATCTCTATTTGATTAACCGATAACCAAACTATATTTATTTACCACGAATCCTACCATCCATTTCCTTTTCCGATGCACATTATACGATAAATATTTACTTTTATCCCCTTCTGGTAAACGAAATCGTATTTGCCAGATTCAAAATAGCTTCTTTATCACGTACCGGTACTTAAAGGAAAAATAAAAACTACACACACCGAAAAGCACGAATCTTGAAACTCCTTCCCCCTGAACATGAAGTAAACGATTCATGACATCCGAACGGTGGATCCAGCGTTCGACGAAGCGATTCGAGCGAAATCTTCTTATTTCCTCCACCCCCTTCCAATCTTTTTTACACGTTATTTCCGATTTCCCTTTCCACACTTCCTTCCCCTTCAATGCACAGAGCCCAAGTAATAGAAAAATACCTGTCAGGTCGCTTTGGAAAAAAAGCCCCGGCGTCAATAATAAAATGCTTCAAGTATCCTTCACCGTTTTCTTGCGGGGTCAACGTATTCAGAACAAAGGCTGCCCTATGCTAATCGTACGAGAAAGGATAGCGGGCTATAAGGATGGAGATTCTCCACCGGTATATTGGGTTTGTTCTTTTATTTATTTATTTTGTCCTTTTTTATTTTTTTTTTTTCATTTCCCAGGGCTCCCTGGTGATCACGGAAGATGAACCCCTGCTCCATGCCATTACGTCATCGAGCTCTGACTGCTTCATGGAGATGTTGATGTCTGTTAAAGGCTCTGGTATCGTCACCCTCTCCCCACTCGACGAAATTGAAGAGACTGACCATTTACTCCAGGAGAAGATTCTTCTCTTCCTAAAAGTTTCATTTTATAGTTATTGGGAGTGTACTTACATTTTTTTTATCTCGGAAAGACAGCTGCATTTTAGCGAATGCGTGGTAGTTTGTGGTGAGGGAAGGGGGTTCATTTCTTTCCTTTTCTTTTTCTTGTCATGTTCCTTTCTTTCTTGACCATTCGCAGAACATAGAGCGCACGTTTCCAAGATATTTGTTTCTTATCGTGCAATTCCTTTTATTTGTCACGCCCCGCTTTTTAAGAACCATCCAGGAATCTGGTTCATCCAACTGATAACAAAAAAAAATAACATTCTTATTGTTTAAATAAATTATTACAACTGTTTAATAAATATACTTTTATGCATACAAAAACAACAATTTTTTCTTGAAAGCCAGTATCTTTCGGCCAGTATTGCTATAGCACAGAGATGTTCAACGTTTGAGCTTTCTTAGAAAAAACCCAGCATTTAAGATAAAATAATACCTTGAAGGTTGCATATAAAATATTACTTATTTATTTAAATATCATATCAAATTTAAAACTGCACAATGTTAAATTAAATAATGCGATTTCAGTACAATATTTTATTTGTACAGAAAATATTCAATCAATCGTAATCTACTGTGACTCTTAAAATTATGAGCGACTTATATGTAAGACAAACTCAAGTAAGGAGCTTAAGAGGCTACGTTTAATGTTATCATAGTTACTAATTTAATCAAGATAGATCAGTGAATATAATCACGGCAAATAATTAAATACAATCATAACAAATAATTAAATACAATTGTGGTAAACAAGAAAATATGATTATGGCAAAGAAGTAAATATTGAGAATTGAGAAGATGCCATCTCCCAAATGGGCAAATAAGCATAAAAATTAATCATGTTATAGATATACATCATGAAAAATTACAAAAGCATTGGAGAATAATAACTTCTGAATACATTTGGATAAGAGTTTTTTTTTATCTGGTTAAAATATCTTAAGCAAAAAAGCAACCCATGTCCCTTCCCTTCAAGACTTAAAAATATTTTCTCGTGAATTTTTGCTATGTTGTTACTGATCCAGGAATTAAGTCAAAAATTTATTTCTCACATTAAAGCACATAATATGTTACTAAGTTTAAAATTCCTGTATTTAATCGGTGAGGTAGATTTATTACAAAAAATTTTTTAATCTATCTGCATTAAAATCTATTAAATTAAAATTCTATAATTCAGCAGTATTCGGCTTGAAAATTATAATCCGAAATTGTTTTTATAATAATTGTTTTTTATAAATAGACAAATTTTGTATAAAATACAACCAGTTACATTTTATGTTATGCAGAAGACATTTGCTAAAATCTATTGGAAAATTTCTGTGATACATTTCTTACATTTAAAATTATTTTGAACTTCATTAATGATAGTCTAAATCCAAAAAATGTCTCTAAATTACTCAACATTCAATTGAAAATATGTAATCTGATTAATCTAAAATTCATATATGTTTTATTTGTAAATGTATTTTAATATTACGAAATTGAAATTTGATTAACTGAAAAATAAAATCAGTTTTTTTTAAATTTCTAAACTCATGAAAATATAAGTTAAAATTATGCTATAAAGTTATTTTTTTTATTTAGTGGCTATATTTATTCAAAACAAAAGAATTGGTCTCATACATTTTACATAGTATATATTTGATTCACATATAGGAAGTATAAGATGTTTCAGTAAATTTTTTTTAAATGTTAAAACTAATAAATTGTTGCTAGCTCAGCATTTTAAACTTCATATATTTCAATTAATTATTCAAGTTTGAGGCCATATATCGATGATTAGTTAAATTATTAAATATTTATTTAGTGGAAGCTTATATTTTGGAATAAAATCTACTCATTTTTTCTATATTCATAAAATTAAAAAAGAGAACTAGGAATGGAATATGTATTAAAAAATTAACTAAAAATGATTTTTTAGTTGTGATACATTTTTCTATAAATAAAAAGCAATTAAGTCATACTTTTATAAAATATACCAGTTCACACAGCAGACAGCCTCATTTAAAGCATTGAATCTATTAAAATTTTACAATTTATCCAATATAATTTTATTGATGTCAAATACATTTAACTCATTGTTACTATAATAAAAATTAAATACAATGTAACAAAATTTAAGCAGGTATTAGTGTTTTCATATTTTAATGTTATGTTAATAATTATTAAAATATTATCTGCTTGATTATTTGATTAACCACCGTTTCTTATTTACCACGGATAATAAAAATTTTCTTCTCCGACGCAAATTTTGCGATAAATATTGTTTATCCACTTCAGGTTTATGGAATTGCATGTTATATTTAAAAAAAAAAATCTCCATATGATTAAACAATTATCAGTTTTTCCTGTTCACCACAAATAATATAAACGATTTCCTTTTCCTATTCACATTATGCGATAAAAAATTTACTTTTAATATCAAAATGTAAAGGAAATCACATATTATACTAATAACAACCTCGATTTAATCAATCAATTACAAACTCTTTCTATTTATAACGAATAATACCAACATGCGATATATATCTCCAATGTGATAAATATTTTCCTTTATCCCTTTCAAGTCAATGGAATAGCATGTTTCATTATTAAAATTCTCTATTCGATTAAGCAATTATCAGACTATTTCTATTTATCACGAATAATACTAACATTTTTCTTTTGCGATAGACGTTAAAGCGATAAATATTTATTTTAACTTATTCATGTACACGTAAACGAACGTTATACTGAAAATCTGTATTTGATTAACATATTACCAAACTGTGTCTATTACTTTCGAATAATACAGACAATTTTATTCTCCAACGCACGTTTTGCAATAAAGATTTTCTATTATCTCTTTCAGATCAATGGAATCGTATGCTTTATTAATAAAAAATTCCAGTTCCATTAAACAATTATCAGACTATTCCTATTTAATATGAATAATAACAACAATTATCTTTAACGATGCATTTAATGCATAAATATTTACTTTTAAAACCTTAGTTAACACGAAATCGCCTGTTATACTAACAAAACTCTCCCGTTTGATTAATCAATTACAAACATTTTTTATTTACTACGAAATATACCAATAATTTCCTTCTCTAACGCGGATTTTGCGATAAATATTTTATCTTATCTCTATCAGATCAATAGAATCGCACGTTTTATTAATAAAAAATCTCTATTTGATTAAACAATTATGATACTATTCCTTTTTACCACGAATAATATCAACGATTATCTTTACCGATGTACACGTACGTTATGCGATAAATATTTACTTTTAATCTATGTACGTGAAATCGCATGCTATACTAACAATCTCTGTCTGGTTAAACAATTACCAAACTATTTCTCTTTACCACGACAAACACCATCCATTTCCTTTTCCGATGCACATTATACGATAAATATTTACTTTTATCCCCTTCTGGTAAAGGAAATCGTATTTGCCAGATTCAAAATAGCTTCTTTATCACGTATCGGTACTTTAAAAAAAAACTACACACACCGAAAAGCACGTATCTGAACATTCCTTCCCCCTGCATATGAAGTAAACGATTCATGACATCCAAACGGTGCATCCAGCGTACAATGAAGCGATTCGAGCAAAATCTTCTTACCTCCTCCACCCCATCCCCCCTTTTTCAACGTCATTTCCGATTTCCCTTTCCATGCTCTCTTCCCCGGCAGCGCACAGTGCCCAAGTAATAGAAAAATACCTATAAGGTGGCCTGGAAAAAAAGCCCGGCGTAAATAATAAAACGCTTCAAGTGTCCCTTACCGTTTTCCTGCGGGGTCAACATATTCAGAAGAAAGGTTGCGCTATGATAGTCATACGAAAAAGGATAGCGGGTTATGAGGATGAGGATCCTCCACCGATATATTGCTTTTATCCTTTTATTTATTTATTTATTGTTTTTTTTTTTTTTTCATTTCCCATTGCTCTCTGGTGAACGCGGAAGATGAACCCCTGCTCCGCGCCATTACGCCCTCGAGCTCTGACTGCTTCATGGAGATGTTGATGTCTGTTAAAGGCTCTGGTATCGTCACCCTCACCCCACTAGACGAAATTGAAGAGACTGACCATTTACTCCGAGAGAAGATTCTTCTCTTCCTAAAAGTTTTTTTATAGTTATTGGGGGTGCACTTACATTTTTTTTTCTTCTGCCTCTGAAAGACTGTTGCATTTTAGTGAATACGTGGTATTTTGGGAGGGGGCGGGGGAGAGTTCATTTCTTTCCTTTTCTTTTCTCTTGTCATGTTCCTTTCTTCCTTTGACCATTCGCAGAAAATATAGCGCCCGTTTCCAAGATATTTGTTCCTTATAGTGTCATTTTTCTCCTTTGTCACGACCCGTTTCTTAAGAACGATCCAAGAATCTGGATCATCCAAGTGATAATAAAAAACTATGATCGTTATTGTTTAAATAAATAATTAATCATGCTTAATAAATATACTTTTATGAAAAAAAAAACCCTTTTTTCTCTTGAAAAATGCAGGATGCGAAAGGACTAGTACGCCATATGCTATAACAATAGCACAGAGATGTTAAACATTTGAGCTTTCTTCGAAAATAATCGCTTTTTAAGGTAAAATAAAAACTACCAAGAATGTTATTTATAAAATATTACTTATTCATAAAAAGAAAAAAAAATTAGCCCAAATTTAAAACAGTAAAATATCTAATTCAATAATGCAATTTCTGTACAATATTTTATTGTACAGAAAACATTCAATTTATTGTGACTCTTATAAAAATTGAATTATTATTAATTAATAACAATTATCTGTTTGATTAAACACTATTCATATTTAACACGAATGATACCAACAATTATCTTTACCGATGCACGTTATGAAATAAATATTTACTTTTAAACTATGTACATGAAATTGCATCACTAACAATCTCTATTTGACTAACCAATCACCAAACTATGTCTATTTACCACGAATAATACCATCCATTTCCTTTTCTGATGCATATTATACGATAAATATTTACTTTTATCCCCTTCTGGTAAACGAAATCGCATTTGCCAGATTCAAAATAGCTTCTTTATCACGTACCGGTACTTTGAAAAATACACACACACCGAAAAGCATGTATCTGAAAATTCCTTCCCCCTGCATATGAAGTAAACGATTCATGATATCCGAACGGTGCATCCAGCGTTCAACGAAGCGATTCGTGCGAAATCTTCTTAGTTCCTTCCACCCCCTTCCAACCCTTTTTTTTAACGTTTTTTCCGATTTCCCTTTCCGTACTCTCTTCCCCGGCAATGCACAGTGCCGAAGTAATAGAAAAACACCTGTAAGGTTGCTTGGAAAAAAAGCCCCGGCGTAAATAATAAAATGCTTCAAGTGTCTCTTACCGTTTTCCTGCGGGGTCAACATATTCAGAAAAAAGGCTGCCCTATGAAAATCATATGAGAAAGCATAGCGGGCTATAAGGATGATGATCCTGTACCGATATATTCCGTGCGTCCTTTTATTTATTGTTTTTGTCCTTTTTTTTTTCATTTCCCAGGGCTCCCTGGTGATCACGGAAGATTAGTCCCTGCTCCGCGCCATTACGCCTTCTGACTGCTTCACGGAGATTTTGATGTGTGTTAATGGCTCTGGTATCGTCACCCTCACCCCACTCGACGAAATTGAAGAGACTGACCATTGACTCCAGGAGAAGATTCTTCTCTTCCTGAAAGTTTCTTTTTATAGTTAATGAGGTTGCACTTATACATTTTTTTCCCTCTTCTGTCTCGAAAAGACTGTTGCGTTTTAGCGAATACGTGGTATTTTGTGAGGAGGGGGTAGTACATTTCGTTCCTTTCCTTTTTTCCTTGTCATGTTCCTTTCTTTTTTGACCATTCGCAGAAAATATAGCACACTTTTCCATGATATTTGTTACTTATAGTGCAATTCCTTTCATTTGTCACGCCCCGCTTCTTAAGAATGATCCAAGAATCTGGGTCATCCAAGTGATGATGCAAAAACTAAGATTATTATTGTTTAAAAAGGTTATTAAACGTGTTTAATAAATATAATTTTATGAAAAATTGTTTTGCCTCGACAGTTACTGTTTTGGATCAGTATTACTTCGGCAAAGTGATGTTCAACTTTTGAGCTTTCTTCAAAAATAATTTTTAAAAAAACCCTTAATAGTTACATATAAAATATTACTTATTAAAGAAAAAAGTTATTTCAAATTTAAAGCTGTGCAGTGTTGAATTTAATAATGTAATTTCTGTACAATATTTTATTTGTGCAGTAAATATTCTATCTATTGTGACTCTTAAAATTATGCCCAACATGAATCTCTATACAAACTCAAGTTAGGGGCTTACGAATTACATGTCTTGATTAAATTATTCCATTTAATGTTATTGTATATGTTAGTTTAATAAAGACAAATAAGTAAATACAATCAGGGCAAATAAAGAAATACAAACGCAGTAACCAAGTAAATACAATTATTTCAAAAAAGTAAATACTACAAGAAAATGTCACCTCACAAATGGGCAAATAAATAGAATAGAATCGTGTTATAGAATAAATAGAATCGTGTTATAGATATCCATCATGAAAAATTACAAAAATATTGCTGAATAATATCCTTTGAATACATTTTTATAAGGTATTTAAAGTTTGCTTTTTTTATCTACTTAAAAATCTTAAGCAAAAAAGTTTAAACATTGGAAATGAAAGTTTAGTTTATAACATGCGTGAGAATGGATTGGACATCCTCAGCATAACATTTGATTTGACAACTCTCAAGATAACGATTAGTAATTTACAGAATTTACAATGTTTATGGTAAGTATAAATATTTTCAAATACAATTTCAATGGTTAAAATAATTTATACATTTAATATCATATTTCATTCTCTATAAAATTTAAAATGCGAAAGGAATTTTAAAAGTGTATACAAAAGGAGGAAATTAAATAATCAACTTAGTTCATTTCAATTAAATTAATTTACTTAATTAATTTCAATTTACACAAATCTGGTAAAAAGAACATTTAATTTTCTGAAATTTAAGCCTTTCTTAATATGCCTAAATTTTTATATGAACATGAAAGATTTAACCAATGGAAGTTAAAAATTATTCAATGCATACATACTCTTAAAATTATACAATACATGAACATCAAGACAAATAAAAGTTAGAAATTTGAGTAACTAAATTTGATTCATCTTGTAGCCTCCCATTTAACATTCCATTTGATTTTTATAACAAAGGAAATTTGGTATTGAAATCAAAAAGGTGAATTTCCTATTAAATTAGTAAAAACGATAAAAATAAATCTAGCCTCTCAACTTCCTGATTGGAATTTGTCTAGACATTTTTTTGCCTATAATTTTAAGGGTCACAATAAATTTCGATTCATTGAAAATAGGAAATTAACCTAGAATCCAAATATCAAATAACCAAAGACGATTGAAATGTCATAACTAACTTTATATCAATAATTAAAAAAAAATAAGATAAAAAGTTGTTCTTTGGATAGAAAGAATGAAAATAAAACGGTCTATATATATATTACAAAAAAATGATTTTATCACCAGATAGCGCTACTATTTGAAATATTATGCTTTGCATAGATTAATACAGCAAGCAGATTAATAGTTAACAAATATTCAATACATCATTCACCATTCAGGAACGTAGTTGTTAGATGAGGCTCCACACTTCTTGTAGGATTATGCATAATTTCTTAAAGCATATAAATTTCTGGAACACATTCTTCAATACTTACTAACGATACTGTTCAAGTCAAATTTTTAAATTCAGGTAGGCCCATAACACGAATTGTAAATGTAAGCGGTCGGGAGATCTTGATTGCCATACAATAGCAAAACTGACTTAGCTTGACTTAGCTGAGGACACTTCTTCCCCGAATGTTCAGATAGCAATTGTCTGCAGGAGCTGTAATACGAGAGGGTTCTCAATCAGACAATGGTTTCTCTGTTTATTGAAACCTCTCAGAGGAAAAAAAGTAATATCAATTGTCTCAAGAAAAGACGGGGCCAAATAAATCTGCTCTTTATACACCACCAAAGAATCTAGTACGAATCTTTAAAACAGCATCTGTTTGCAGGAACTGTTATAGAGGGATTTATTTTGAATTAGAAAATATAATTAAAATTTTTTTCCATCCATTCTGTAAAAACTAATATTTTTATTTGTTTTTGAATCATTGTTATTTTTACAGTTTTTGCAGAATTTATTGGGTTTTTTTTTTTAAATTTGTTTAATTTCATTTTTTTTTAAACTTTGTACTGTTCAATATTAATCAAACAAGTTAATGAATTTGTTCACTATATCTTAAAACGAAAATTTATTGTTAAAACCTTTCAAAAATAGATAGATTTCAGTAATATAGATATCAGTTTAAAATAAATAAAAAGCGCTAAATTTTTATGTGTACAACCTTTCTTCACCAAAATGAAATAGCTTTGATTCATTTTATATGTCTGTTGAATTTATCACAAAACAGAAAGTTAAATAGATTCATTAAAAAATATGTTTATGAATTCAAAATTAGCTTTGTCTACGAGATCATCAACAAAGTAATTTGATTTGAATTCAAGAAATTACTGAATAATTAACTTGTTTTTGTAAAAGATGAAGAGAAAAATTAAATACTCTTAAATATGCACATTGTTTTTAATTAACTACGGTAATTAAAACATTTGTAAATAAATAAAGGTTAATTTGAAATTAATTATACGAGGAATTAAAGGATTACATCTTTAGAAAACATAGTTAATTGTTTCTTCTTTCATATGTGCCTGGGGAAATGCAATTTTTCTAACATTAATTACTGCAATTTAATTTTATGTATCAAAAAACTCCCTTGCATTTGAAAACAAATATTGCTTAATTAATGGAATTAAACACAGCAAGCACACGAGTCTTAAAACACGTACAAAGGAAATTGTTTATAAATTAATAACTTATGCTTAATTTATCACAAGCCTATGAGAATTATTTTTAAATACACTCATGTCCATAAATTAAGGATAATGAAGTTCAGGCAAAGAAAGAGACAGAAACAAAACAAATTTGACTTATTTGTAAAGTCTATTTATTAAACAAAAGGTAAAGATAAAAAAAGATACTATATGTTTGACATATCTTTAACATGATTGTTTTTATGCTTATTTGCCCATTTGTGAGATGGCATTTTTTCAATTCTCAGGATAGAATTCACTTCGATTCTTTTTATTGTTTATTGCAAATAATTAAATACAATCGCGGTAAGCAAGTAAATATGATTATGGCAATTATTTGCCATAATAACTACGATAAGAATCTTAAACCCCTTACTTGAATCTGTCTAGACATATAAGTCGCTCATAATCTTAAGAGTCGCAGTAGATTACAATTGATTGAATATTTTGAGTACAAATAAAATACACTCATGTCCATAAATTAAGGATAATGAAGTTTAGGGAAAGAAAGAGACAGAAGCAAAACAAATTTGACTTATTTGTAAACTCTGTTTATTAAACATAAGGTAAAGAGCAAAAAAGATGCTATATGTTTGACATAATTAATAAAAATTGCGATTTTTACTCCCTGGAGCAAATTTCAAAAAAGAACCTATTGACAAAATACAGTATAACATGGTTAGTATGATGGTTAATATGGAGTATGTCTCCCGGACGATGCAATTACAGGCCTTACAACGCCTAGGCATGCTGAGTAGCAAATTATCAATCTGATCTTGGGGAATATTACACCACTCATCAAGCAATGCCCTCCGAAGTTCCGGTTGACAGGTGGGAGGGGGTTGACGGGCTGCAATTCGTCGCCCGAGCATATCCCACACATGCTCTATTGGATTCAAGTCCGGTGAGTATGCTGGCCAATGCATACGAGTGATATCCACCAATTGAAGGCATTCATCTACAATGTTTGCACGGTGAGGACGGGCGTTGTCATCCATAAACAGAAATTCAGCACCCATGGCACCCCGAAACAAACGTACATGTTGTTCCACAATGACATCCCGATAGATGTGACCTGTCATCGTTACACTCTGAACATGCAGGTCAGTTCTGGAACCAAGAATAATTCCTCCCCAAACGAGCCATCCTGCACCACCGTAACGGTGTCGTTCAATGGTGTTCTCTTGGTGGCAACGGGTACCTGGCGCTCTCCATATGAAAGTCCGACGAGAATCAGACTGCAAACTAAACCTGGACTCGTCGGAAAACATCACACAAGACCACAGTTGCGATGTCCACAATGCATGCTCTCTACTCCAGGTTAATCGCAGGCGACAGTGAGTTGCGGTAAGTAGAACACATCTGACAGGCCTACGAGCATATAGACCAATGTGCCCTAAGCGTCTGTACACGATCTGCCTTGAAACTGTCGTACCGGTAGCTGAAGAGAGCTGACGAGACAGGTCTGATGCTGTGCTCTGTCTGTTTTTTTTTTGGCAGTAGCTGCTAAATACCGGTCCTCATTCGGCGTTGTAACTCGGGGGCGACCTGTGCTGTAACATCTACTCACATTACCATCATCTTGGAATCGTTGTCAAAGCCTGGAAATGACACTCTGGGCGATTCCAAGTTCCTAGGATACTTCCAGCTGGGTATGTCCACATTCCAGTCGTCCGATAATTCTACCATGTTAAAAATCATCCAAATGCTTCCCTTGTGCCGTAACTATGCGGTTATTGCACTGAAAGGCTTTTAAAGCGCTTGTGAAGAAATTTACTTCGTTGCCACCTTTACTTATATACCCCTCCCTTACACTCTCGTCATTGTGAAGTACTATCCGCGCCATCTGGTGGTTTCCTGTAATTTTCATATTCTTCTTGATGTGTGTGATAATTCTACAGGTGAAATTTTTATTTTAGAGTTGATTTCCTGTGTGATTCTGAATTATCCTTAATTTATGGACATGAGTATATAAATTACCTTTCTTTTTATTTTCTATAAATTTCATTTTTTTAAAAACGGAATAAAACTTCAGATAATGAATAAGAAGTTGTGTTGAGGTAATTTTCAATTTTCAGTTCATGTGAAAAGAAATTGTATGAACACTTATTAAGCAAAATTAAAAAATATTTTCATTTTCAAATAGATGTAACATTTAATGTCAATAGTTTTTATTTTTTTCTTAATATTAGTCAAATGCCAATGTCTAATAATATAATTTTTATTATTTTATTATTTTTATGAGTTTAGTATTTTATTATTATTTTTATTATTTCATCATCCCGGCGGTGCCATGGATGTTTGTAGTGGTTCGGAATCCACTTTAAGCCGTAGGTCCCGGTCTTCTATGACTGTAAGAGCGTCACGGAGCAAAAGTCAGGCTTCTACCTACGGGTGCTCCATCACAACAGAAGCTGCTTCCTTCCCCTTCAATCATGAGTCCCTATGGGCTCGTGGGCTTGGCCAGCCAAGTGGGATAAGAAACAACAACAACAACAACATTATTTCATCATTTATTCCATTTTCAATTGGATGTAACATGTAATGGCAATAATTTTGTTTTGTTTTTTATTTAGTTATATGCCAATATGTTTTAATATGTTAATAATTATGATTAATAATAATAATTTTTTAATATTATAATTTTAATAATTTTGATATAATAATTTTTTATTACTTTATTTAATGCCAATAATGATGATTTTTTAATTTTTTAAAATTATTTTTCAGTTTATGTAAAAAAACAATTTATATATACTTATTAAATAAAATTAAAAACTATTTCCGTTTTCAAATAGATATAACATTTAAAGCCAATAATTTCGATTTTTTTTTTATTTGTTTACTAAAATCACAAATTATATAAAATGTTTATATATTTAGAATAGTGTCTTCCAAAACATATGCAGAAATGCTACCTGAACTACATCTCAGAGATTCAAGTTTTTTGTAAAATTTTAAAAGATTATATTACTTTATTTTTTAAACAAATTACTCAGTTTGATATTTTTTTGTAATCTAAAAATAATTTTAATTTATTATTGAAAAAAAATAGTATTTTGATGCACATTTAAAGAATGATATATTAAATATATAAGAAAAAATTTTTAAAATGCCTTTCATTAGTTAATAATATTTGTAAACTTAACAATAAAGAGCCAGCCTACCAAAACAGTTATTGAATAGTTAATATTATATTAGGCAAATATTTAAAAATAATTATTAAATTTATGCGCAAATTTCTTTTTGTTGTAATGTGTAATAATATCTACTTTACGCTATTTGCCGGATAAGCCTGATTGTTTAGGCATTAGATTTTCGAAACAAACATGATAAGTTTGAAATTCGATAAACACAATCAAATGGAAAGCTACCATGAAGCATTCCGGCGTAAGATAAATCTATAAGCCGGAAAGATAGAAAAGTCTAACTCAATTGTAAATTATGAATAAAATTAATATATTCAATATTAGACAGGTACGGCAAATCTGTAGGTTATAATGCCCTGTCGTTGGGCTCGAGGGGAAGAGATGGAGATTGTGAACCACAATTGAGGCCCTTGGAGATGATAATTCTAACTTGAGGTAACATAATATTGCAATAGTCGATACTACGTTAGAGTTTGGTCTTCGCAAGTTCCTTTTAGACTTTGGAACCGATAATGGGAGAGGGAAAAAGAGAAAAAGGAAAGTGCGGAGTCGAGTGAAAAGTTCCAGAAAGTACGCAAGGTAAAAATAACTTTAAAAGAACTGGCTTTTCAGATGATTTTGTAAATATTTTATATACATAATTGTGATATGAGTTGCAGTTGAGTAGTGCTGTTTAGCAAAATTTAATAAGTATGACATCTAAACATATTTTGAGAAATCATTTAGTTTGTATCCAGGAACAACACTAAATCAATACAATACGCATATCCGGCCCTAACTTGTAATAAATTTCTTGTTGTTTTTGAAATTAAATACAAAACAAAAAAAAACATATATTTGGTTTCTACTTCTACTATATTTCTGCAAGCCAAATAAGCTTTCTCTTTTCGATGTTTAAATCTTCAATATCCTTTATCTTTTCATCTAAGAAAATACACACATATTTTGTTTTACTTTTATGTGTTGAAATGGAAAGGACACAACATTGTAGAGAATCACTTGCTAGTCACCCAGACACGTCAGACTCATCGCAAACAGTACTAACTAGGTTGAACCATGTTGGTAGGTGGAGAATAAATGCGAATGTTTTAAGAAAAGCATGTGTTGGTGAAAATATTATAAAATTTTCATTTTTTTACTCCTCTGATTGAGCAGGACCTGGTTTACTAAGATTCTTGCTATGGAGAATATATAGTATTGAATAAATATATTCCATTCAACAAATGAAAGAAAACATAAGCTCACGATGGACGCCGCTTATGGTTTTATTAACTTCGTTCTTTTAAATATTTTTCGTATGTAAATAAACTTACAATAAATGACTGAATAAAGATTACTTTAATAATAGTTTTGGTCAAATGATATTGTTAAATTAAAAAAAAGGATATTTCCTATATTTAATAATTTTTTGTACTGTAATTGAAACTTCCCACATAGAAAAATCTGTAAAAGAGTTATTAAACCAATTATTTAAATGCTTCAAGAAAATTTTTTCGCAACCATACAAAACATTTTTTAATTAATTTTTTTGTGGGTCTCTTCATTGAATTGCTTTTGATGAATTAAAATTATATTTCTAAGAATATATTATTTATTTGGCTTATTTTACTTATTTTACTTCATTATAATAATACATTGACAATGAGGAAAGGAAGAAATATGACAAAGCATTATCCAAACATTCATATATTCTTAGTTTAAATATAACCTTACAGCTTATAAAAAAAATTGAAATGTAAAATATTTTACTGTACGAAATAACATCTTTTTTAATTTATTTATTGCTTTATTAATATAAATATAATTCTTGAAATCGAAGTCATTGAGTGCTCTTGTGGTAGTAAACGTGCATGAAATAATTATTAATTTTACCTATATCTTTTCTATGCATAATTTTCTAAAATACCTTAAATAAGCTTGTAAAACAAAAATGTAAAGATTTTTTCTTCTTTTTTCTGAAAATACAATAGATCAAAATTCATTCATTGTTTAACAGGTACCAACATTATTGTTTGAATAGTTAAACTCTTTAGAGCTGGAGGTGATACTTGCATAAATAAAGCCATTCAAGTTTTTACGCTTCTTTGTATTACAAAACTTTAAAAATAATAGTTAAAATGGAATAAAGCCTGTTAAATGGAACAGAAAGACTTCTTTGTAAAATAGACAATGAGAAATAAATTTTTCAAATTGAAATTTATGTATGGATATCGTTCTCTTTGAAATTTGCTTTTTGAAGTTGTTTTTCAAAACGAGTCATTTGTGAATTTATTATAAAATGAAATACTGATTATTATTCCTCTAAAATATTTCGAATAATTTAAATTCTTTAAGGTTCTACTTATGGGAATCCTTTTATGTAAATAAAAATTTTAAATTGTATCTTTTACTATTGTTGATTACGATAATGAAAAATCTAAGTAGCTTTTATAAAAGTAGATTATGTTTATGTACTTTGAAAAAATGTTGTCTTACTTGACAACAGATTTAATTTTCTTTTTGATTCTTTTTATTGAAGTGTTTCAAAAAGCATTATCATTAAAGATTTATTTTATATAACACTTATCATACTATCTATATTAATCATGCTTTTATAATAAGTATAGTAAAGTATCTAACATAAATTAATATTAATATATCCAGGATATTCTTTTTGTTGATTTGGAAATAAAATACAAAAATCACATATAGTTTATGAAAAAAAATAATCATAAACACCCAATTTTGATCGTTTTTAAATATTATTCATTTAATTAAAATGATATCCTAAAATATTTATCACACGAACTTGTCTTATAGCGCACAACATCAAGCTTTTACCACAGAAGTATATGATTAATCATTCTCTGTGACAGAATTCGAATTTTGCATTCATGATTCAGAGTTGGTTTTTAGTGCTTTTGTATACAACTCCTCATTTATTTTTCTTTATATATAAAGTTTCCTTCTAATATGAAAATTGTAAATTTGCTTTCATCAATAAATAATACGTTTTTGTAGTAAGAAAAACTTTGTTTTCACGCTTCTTTATGAATTTAAGTTATTAGGATTTTTTTATTAGTGCAATAAATTCACTCTTAAAAATTATTTACACGTTTTATCTAATTTATTTTAATATTTTGAATTTAGTGTAAAATATTTTGTCAGAGCAACATTTTTTTCCTTTGATGACCGAGTTTAACTGGGAATGATTGTATCTAAAAAAATTGAGAGAATTTAGTTGAGTGAAACATTGACATTCAAGAGAAAATAAATTCACTGCTCAATTTATTAAACATGTATAAAAAAGTTAATAATTAAATAAAATAAACTTAAGTATCAAAAAGTTATATATTAGAAGACACACATTTTAATCAAAGACAAATTCTTTTACTTATGTGTTAATCAAAAAATTTTCTTGTTAATAAAAGAACTGTATAAGACAAGTTTAAGAAGAAATGACTCAATAATTCGTTCTTATTAGCTAAATTAATTATGTTAAAAGAACTGAACATATTGGGAAATAAAAGTATTTTAATCCTTTTTTTTTCGTGAACGTTGCAAATAAAACGTTGATAAAACCTTCAATACAGACCTACAATTTTTTTGTATTGCAAAGAGTTGTAAAAAAATTGAATAACTGTTATTTAGTGTTTGTGTCCGTTAGTTTTAATTTTTCTATAGTAATACATTAAAAAATTAATGTGCATATTATCTTTAAAATTGCATTCAGAAGAACTTATTTAAAATATTTTAAATGAATTTATAATTATTTGATTTTATATATAATAAGGAATGTATATAATTTGTAAAAATAATTTAAAGATAAAACATTTATCATGGTTGTTAACAACATGTTTCATTTTTTAATAAAAAAAAAAGGTGCATCACTAAAAGTACTCTACAGTGTTTATTAAATAAAATAATTTTTAAATTTCAAAATTAAATGTTTTTTACTAAGCCATAGTTTGAATAGTTATAGTGTTTGAAGTATACTTAAAAATTATTATAAAAACTAACTTCAAGCACAAAAAATCAGACTATTTAATCGATCAGTAAGTAGTCTCATACTCGTAGCATGTAAATGATTTTCTTGGAGATTACAACAACTACACTGACTTGCATAAGCATAAAATTGTCTTCTGACCTTATGCGTTGCAGATTGGACGCACAAACTTAGAAGAAGTTTAACTAAAGCACATTACAGTCCTCTACTTTTCAAGTTTATGACAGCCATAAAAGTTCTTGGACACGAAAGTCTAAAAGTTTAGCCTTGTTTGGCTGGCGTGCTGGTAGATAATAAAAGCGAAATACAATTATTTCTATTCCATGTGTATTTTCCTAGAGCTATAATTAATTATTTTTCTAACACTGCTGTCCAAGAATATTATTTTCCAAAGCATTCAAACTCATGAATATTAAATTACTTTTGGAATTCGATCGGAAGAACTTTCGAAACTGTTTAGATATTTTGTGTTAAGTGTTTATTTCAATTAATTGTTTTAACGATTCAAGTGAAAATACTGATTTCATTTCTATACTGCTTACGTTGTGAAACATTGCATATATCCATGGGCTCATGGTAGTGTACTGATGAAAATATATAATAAAGTGCGATTCTATCAAGGGTTTGAGTTACGGTAACTATTGTCAACTACAGTCAAGGAGGTGGCAAATACACTCATGTCCATAAATTAATTATAATGAAGTTCAGACAAAGAAAGAGACAGAAGCACAACAAATTTGACTTATTTGTAAAGTCTATTTATTAAACAAAAGGTAAAAAGCAAAAACGATGCTATATGTTTGAAATAATTAATAAAAATTGCGATTTTTACTCCTGGAGCAAATTTCAAAAAAGAACCTATTTACAAAAAACAGTATAACGTGGTTAGTATGATGGTTAATATGGAGTATGTCTCCCGGACGATGCAATACAGGCCTTACAACGCCTAGGCATGCTGAGTATCAAATTATCAATCTGATCTAGAGGAATATTACACCACTCATCAAGCAATGCCCTCCCGAAGTTCCGGTTGACAGGTGGGAGGGGGTTAACGGGCTACAATTCGTCGGCCAAGCATATCCCACACATGCTCTATTGGATTCAAAACCGGTGAGTATGCTGGCCAATCCATGGGTGATATCCTCCAATTGAAGGCATTCGTCTACAATGTTTGCACGGTGAGGACGGGCGTTGTCATCAATAAAGAGAAATTCAACACCTATGGCGCCCCGAAAGAAACGTACATGTTGTTCCAGAATGACATCCCGATAGATGTGGCCTGTCATCGTTACACTCTGAACATGCAGGTCAGTTCTGGAACCAAGAATAATTCCTCCCCAAACGAGCCATCATGCGCCACCGTAACGGTGTCGTTCAATGGTGTTTTCTTGGTGGTAACGGGTACCTGGCGCTCTCCATATGAAAGCTTGGCGAGAATCAGACAGCAAACAAAACCTGGACTCGTCGGAAAACATCACACCAGACCACTGTTGTGATGTCCACAATGCATGCTCTCTACTCCAGGTTAATCGCAGGCGACAGTCAGTTGCTGTAAGTGGAACACATCTGACAGGCCTACGAGCATATAGACCAATGTGTCCTAAGCGTCTGTAAACGGTCTGCCTTGAAACTGTCGTACCGGTAGTTGAAGAGAGCTGATGCTGTGCTCCGTCTGTTTTTTTTGGCAGTAACTGCTAAATACCGGTCCTCATTCGGCGTTGTAACTCGGGGGTGACCTGTGCTGTAACATCTACTCACATTACCATCACTTTGGAATCGTTGCCAAAGCCTGGAGATGACACTCTGGGTGATTCCAAGTTCCTCGGATACTTCCAGCTGGGTACGTCCACATTCCAGTCGTCCGATAATTCTACCACGTAAAAAATCCTCCAAATGCTTCCTTTGTGCCATAACTATGCGGTTATTGCACTGAAAGGCTTTTAAAGCGCTTGTGAACAATTTTACTTCTTTGCCACTATTCCTTATTTACCCCTTTCTTACACTCTCATCATTGTGATGTACTATCCGCGCCATCTGGTGGTTTCCTGTAATTTGCATATTCTTCTTCAAGATGTGTGTGATAATTCTACAGGTGAAATTTTAATTTTTTTTAGAGTTCAATTTCTGTGTGATTCTGAATTATCCTTAATTTATGGACATGAGTGTATTTAAATTGATAATTATTATATGGGGAAAATTTTCATACTTTTTATCATTCTATTCGCATATTGAAGGTAGAACAACAAAAATTATCAAAGAACATTATACACCCACACACAACATTGTAAAAAATTATGATACAACGAAAATTCTTGACATTATAGGATATTGACAACACGATGTCAAATTGATAGACAATATCTGGTTAGAGGTTTCGCAGTTCTCACAATAGGTAATCCGAATTGTTATATTTGAAAATACTTACGGAAGACATTATTCCACAATACCATTCTATAGAACAGTAAATTCATCAAAGTGACATTTTACAATTATAAGATATTATCAACAGGAGACCACGTGAATCTCGTTTCTGTTTTCCGATTCTTCATCATTCACCATATGAATTGCTCTTTCGAATGATAGAATCACTCTCCCTGAAGGTTTAAACTATTCTGTTAGCAAGACTTATCATGTCTTAAAAGTGGGCTACTGTGGCTTCTATTGGAGTAAATTAACTTAAAATATTTTTTCAAACGAATATTTTGATTAGTTTTCTAACAACGTGTAAGAAATTAGGCAAACGAAGTCCGTTTCGTCATTCCAAATAATTTGAAAATGATAAAAGTTATTTCAAAATTAATTAATAATTTTTCAGTTTATGTGATTTTTGTACTTTTTTATGTCTTAACATACCTAATTCGTAATGATATACAATGTTACAGTATTGATTTATTATAATATTTTTTTAAATATAAATAACATTCATCAGGGATCTAAAAAATGCTACACTTTAAGACTTTATCTTGCTAATTTCATTTGCTGGTTTTGCCTTTTTCTTAAATGCTTTTAACGGTACTTAACTTTTGAGTGATGGCTTAATTTATATTTTTTTAAAACTTCAGTTCCACTACAACTCTTCCCAGAATTTTCCTAAAAAGGCATGTTGACATTGAGTTATTTACTCCAAACTGCTCATTGTTTGAGTGGAAACCACTTTAATAAATATTTATCTTTCAGCTGAGTAAATCAATTAACTACGAAGAGGCCGTTTGCTTTTGTGGCTTTTTCAACATACAAACTAAGAATTTTTAGCTCATGAGGGGAATATTAAATAAACTTGATTTTTTTTTTTTTTTTTTTTTTTTACCAATTCCTTAGATTAATTTAATTTACTTCCGTTCTTTATTATTTTTTTTTCTTTTTACTTCCTTTTTTTTTCGTGATCCAAGAATGAAGATTTTTATATATATTTTTTTTTTCTCGAAGCTTACACTGTTTAATTACAACTTACTTTTTGCTCTTGAGTATAGAAAACCGAATTGCGTTCCAATATGATTAAAAAAATAATTCTCATTTGCTGTTTGCCTACTTAAAGCTGAAATATTTTAGGGAACAGCTTTACACACTGACAGTATAAAATTACTTAATAATATTTTCTCGAAGACGCTTTTAAGAGCATTGAAATAAACTTAAATAATGTTAAAAGTATTTTAAGAGTCATTTTCTTGACACATAAATTTCTTAAGAATAAAATTATTAATAAGGAGATAGAAATGTATAATTAAATAAATTTCAGATTTTCACTTTTTATAAAAGGGAAAAAGTCTAATTTATATGTATTCCATCAAATAAATTAGATGTCTTGTTTATTTTTTAGAAGACCATTAAAATTAATTTTTATGTAAAATTTAATGAAATATTTTATATGAGTATGATGAATTTGTATGAATATTATTATATATTTTGTATGAGTATGTATGAATTTACGGAATGAGTTATTAAATAGAAGTGCATCATAAATAAAAATTAAAGCAAACTTTAATAAAATTATTTAAAAGGGGTAAATTTTTGTTTTTGTCACAGAGCTATAAAATCATTTAAAATAAGATAAGAAAGACAGGGATTAATATTTTTATTCGTAATATTGTAATTAATATTTATATTTAATTAAAAATATTAATAAATTATATTTAATTATTTTACTATTAATATGTTTTATTCTTATAAATACTTGAGTTCTCCATATTAAATAATATATTTTTAAAACTTGTATCTGCACTTGAACGTATACTTTTCCAACAGTCTTATTACAATACTTAATAAATATGATCTCAACCTATTCCACATAGTACAAAATATGATCTACATTTTACTAAATAATCTAGGGAAAAGAGGTAAAATAATACCTAAAATAATTCATTTCATTTACAACGTAACTAGCTCGAAATAAAAAATTTCCAAATATTAATACCTACTACATATTGAGATTAATCTGATATACATGCATACTAAAACATAACTAAATTTAACTTAATTTTTTTAATATACTTAACTAATTTTATATAATATCCCTTATCAGTTTCAATTCATATATGTTAGACATCCATACAAAACTCATCAGCATTTCTTTCATCCTATCTATATCTTTAAGAATAAAAATGGAAGAGTCCTTGTAATTGTTCTTTAATTTAAAAACTAATTCATGATATACTTAATGATAATTCTATAATTTCAATTATTTTGATCGAATTGTCAAAGGCTCTGTTATTTCAAATTAAGTGTCTTAATAACTATGGTAACATGGTAAATAGCCCACCATCAAATAACTGGGCTTATCATATTTCCAACAAATAATATACATATTTTTATAGGCTGAAAGGGCCAAAGAAGACGATGAAAACTTCAAGAAACCATACTTGCTGAAGGACGCTCCCTCATCACTCATTCTACACGATTTCGAGACCATCCAAGCTTACAAAGAGCAGCCCATCTTCGACTTGGTGGAGACCAGCGACATCAAGAGGCAGCTGAGTGGAACAGCTGAAACTGAGCTTACAAACACTTCAAAACCCAAAATAAAAACTGTTACTTTCGTGGACCATATTCTGCGAGATTGCAGATCCAGTCGGACCAGACTCTGCAAGTAGCAAATCCTTGGAGCAAATTGTATTCCATCCTTCCCCAAGCGCAGAGTAAGTTGATTAACAAAAGGATATTTGTTTTCTTGATTGGTTAGGTTAATTTACTGTCCCTAACGTATGTTTTAATTCAATTCTCACTCAAAATACTCTTTACACGCTATTATTTTTATTAGAAAGGATTAATTGATATAAAATGAAAATGAAATCTTCTAAATAGACGAACATAAACAAAACACATCTATTTGTTTAATGTGACTTGCAATTGGAATAATTATTTTAATGTCAATTGTAACTAGCAGTCTAAAATACAATTGTGTAAATTGTCGACTTATTTCTGAACAGTAACCCTCTTGTATTTTAAGCAGTAAATAGTGCAGAAAAAGAAAGGATGGCCGAAAAAAGTATTATATTTTAAGCAGTTAAAAACTGGTTAAGGCTGCTATTTTAACATATGAACTTAATTTGTCATAAGAAGAAATGTTAACTAATTTGTATTCAGTTGATCATTACTAATTTTATTAACATCATTGTTTTGCTATATATTCGTATATCGTCTATTATATTATAAATAGTTAATAACATTATTCGTCAAACTATGAAGTTTATATATAATTATTTAATATATATTTATCAATATATACAAATGTTTTTTTAAATAACTAAATAATTTAATTAAATGTGTTAAAATTACTAATATTATGAAATTTAAAACAAATTTAAAATAAAAATAGATATCTACGGGAGATTCAAAAGTATGATAGCCCTTTAGTAATCTCTTTGATTTCGTATTATGATACTTTTTGATTTATATATATACACTCCAGAGCCAAAACATTTTGACTACCTGTCAATAACGAGTTGGCCCAACTTCGGCGGGCAACACAGCTTCGATCCGCCTTGGCATGGATGCCACAAGTCCTTGGTAGATGGCCAGAGACAGATTGTACCAGATGTTTAAGCAACGGTCACGCAAATCCGAGATATTGCGAATTGGTGGTCTTTGAACTCTGAGCTGCCGTCCCAGGACATCCCAAATGTGTTGTATCGGATTGAAATCCGGTGAGTTAGGTGGCCAGGACATTAACTGGAATTCAGCATCATGTTCCTGGAACCACTCCAACACAATTTTAACCTTGTGACAAGGGGCGTTGTCCTGTTGGAACATTCCATTTCCAGCTGGAAAAACAGAGACCATGTAAGGGTGCAACTGGTCCGCAATGATGTTCAGATACCCTGTAGCATTCATGGTCTGCTCTACCACAACTGCGCGTCCCAGAGACGCCCAAGAGAATGTCCCCCAAAGCATAATACCGCCACCACCGGCCTGTGTATGACCTACTGCACATTGAGGGAGCAATTGTTAGCCTGGAAGACGGCATATCCTGACACGGCCATCAGCGTGATGAATGACAAACCGTGATACATCTGACCAGGCAACTCTCTCCCACTGATCCATGGACCAGTCACGATGTTCCCGGGCCCAGCGCAGGCGCTGTTGGTGATGACGCTTGGTCAGCAAAGCCACACGAGTGGGACGTTTGCTGCGTAGCCCCATATCCAAGAGTGTCCGCTGAATAGTGTGCTCCGATACTATTCTACTTGGCCCTGCATTGTATTGGACTGTCAGCCGAGCAACTGTCAGGCTCCGGTTTTGCTTCACCGGAGCCATTTGCTTCACCATCTCCGACGACCTTTTTTTTTGATAGCGGGTGGACGTCCAACACCATGTCGTCTACTGCTGGTTTCACCGTCATTCATCCACTTTGCATAAGTACTAACAACTGTATATCGTGAACAACCCACGAGTCGTGCAGTTTCGGAAATACTTGTTCCGAGCCTTCGAGCCAATACAATCTGCCCTCTATCAAAGTCGCTTAGATCCGCCGCCTTTCCCATCACACACAGAAGTAAGTGAAAGAATGATTCTTCAGACTCTCCAGCAGCAGTTAAGTACCACTTCCACCTGATCACGTGCCTTTCACGTCATCCAGGCGAGTTCATTGCAAAATGTAAGGGTGGTCATAATGTTTTGGCTCTTGAGTGTATATTTAATTGGCATCATTGGGTTAATTTTTGCTGACACTTTTGTACCAATACTGCTGTAAATTATTCATTTATTACTCAATTTCCACATAAACGGCTGATGTACGTATACAATTAGGTACATGTGCATTTATGTTAATATATTTGTTTATTATAATTATGAATATAAATATGGAAGTGCCTATATTTTATCTTGATATCTAATTTTGTTCATATGATAATACATGTATTTGCATGTTCCTTCAGATACTAATTTTTACAAACATAATAAATGATTAATTCTCTATTTGATGGTACCAATCTGTAGTGCATGGTTATCATATCACTTGTAATCTTTTTCATGAAATGTGAACTTATCACTGCCCTGATAATTTTTAAATATTAATGTATACAGCATGGTGTCATATATTCAGCAGAATACATAGACAAATTATTGGTTCTTTAATGAGTTTTAGAGATTTTGTATACAAAGTATTTCAGTTGGCCAAAAAAAAAAAAACTATAAGAATAATAAATATGTACAGAATAATGTCCAATACTCTGTTGGATATTCTTTATAATGTAGTGAGTTTCTCATACGCCATTATTGGCAAATTTTTTGGAGAGTTATTTTCAATTTATTATTACAATACTTTCATAAATAAAATACTATCAGCAATGGTTTGTGATGAATTTTATATATCTATTATGGAGAGATTTTGTTGTTGATGATCTGGCATATTTTATTTTTTACTTAAAAATAATTTTAATTTAAAGATAAAATAAATGTATGTATTTGTGTTGAATCCCTTGAAGAAGTTAGGGTATTCCAGAGAAATTCAGAACATGAAAGGTAGATATTTATATGAAAAATAAAAATTGCTGAAAACTTCCCATTCAGAAAATCTTGTGGTTCTCGTGATTCTTGTAATCTTTCCCATGAAATGTGCACTCGTCACTTTGATGTTCACTTTTAAAATATTATTACATACAGCATGGCACCATATATTCAGCAGAATACTTTTTTAGGCGAAACATTGGTTCTATAATGTCTTAAAAGACAAAGTTTATGTAATGAACGGCAAAAGCTTACGAGTCATATGGATAAGGAAAAATAAAAAGTTGAATATAAGATAGTATAAAACTTACTTTTTAAACTAAAAAAATTTGGCTGCATATCTCATTTTAGTTTTAACCTTTTTTTATCGGTTTTTCTCTTTCAGTTCCGAAAATAGTTTAAAACTTTTTCTTCGTTTTAAGTTTTATAATAACTAATAAAAGTTGAAAAAATATTTTTTGTTTCTAAAAGAATAATATTACTAAAAGTAATGCAGTTAAATAGTTATTAAATTTTTTCAATCATAAGAATCTTGAAAATTGCTGTTCGTTTTATCTTTTCGTGCTTTCTCCCATTTTAAATATTATCCATTCTCTCTTTTCAGAACTGTGTGCCCTTTTGCAAATTATTTATTTTACGAAGACTAATTAAACACTATTTCTGTCTAATTTGGTTAAAAAAAAAATTACAAATGAATGGTTTTAAATGTGTCATTAAAAATACATAATGCATTTTTAAATTTAGCAAACCCAGATATTTGATAATTTAATGTTCATTCATTCACTCTTTTTCATTCTTATTAGTATTAATTAGTTACAAATGAACTTATAAATTGCTCAGTCTTGGTTCCTTTTTTTCAGATTTCCTAGAGGGCAATCATGAGTATAATTACATTTATTATAAAGAATTTAAATTTGTTTCATTATTATATACATCGAAAAAGATCTCAAACTGATTTAATTTGATTAATAATAAAAAAATAAACCAAAGTGAGTATATTGATTAATTAAGTTGACTTAAAATCTTATATCTCTACTTTTCGTCGGCGTTAAAACAGTAAACAATAAATTATGTCTACATAATTAGCCAATATTAGTAACAAGGTCGATATAGAATGTCATATAATATGGTTTTCGTAAAATCTTGAACAAATTGAAGTAGAAGAAAATTGATAAAATTATATTTCTTTTGCATAAAACAGAAAAAGGTTTTTATCCTATAAAAACAATAATGTTCACAGATTTGCCATCAATTTTACGTTATTCAGTTTTTATTAAATTTTATGTCATAAAATATGCAAGGTTATTTAAAAAGATGCAGCTTTATCAGATTACAAAAGAAAATAAATTCTTACAAAATATGGGTATCAAAAGCAATTAAGTTTACATTTCTAATCTTTGAACGTATTTTACGGTAATTCTATTTGACATAGAATGTTCGTACATGGAAAACATTCCAGCAATATATAATTTGGTAGATGTTTTATAATGTTTTTTAATTTTATATGTATAAAACAATAAAATCAAATTTCTTAAAATATAGATTTAACAGCACAATTAGGAATAGATGGAATAAGTTATTTTATAATTGCTATTGATTAAAGTCATAACTTCTTCAATAAAGATGTGCATTGCACACCTTTTAATGAGAGATAATTGGACATTTATAAATATTGTTAAAAATTAGCGGAGATTGCTTTTAAATTTAGTATACAAATTTTTGATAAATTATTTCCTTGATTTAATATTATTTCTATATTTTAATCTATGCATAGGGTTTATTCATATTTTTCTAGATATATTTGTATTACATATTAATTTAGTAATAACAAAAACTTTAAATTTTTATATTATATTAATGAAAACCAAATATAAAAATGGACATAAAAAATTACATTAAACATTGATCAAAACTATAAAATATTCTATAAAATATTTTTATTTCAACGACGAATTATTTGTTTAAGAATAACTTATTTAGAATTATTTCGGTATTCTTAACAATGAATCATCTGATTTCTTTTTTATTTTAATCCTAACAATTTCAGAAAGCGAATTTTTAAGTTTTTAACAAATCAGTTCAATTTAATTTTTACAGATTGATATATATTTATATTAAATATAAGGAAAATACATTTTATAAAGTTTAATTTTGGCCGTGAACTAATTAGAAAAATTGGATTATTGACTGCATCAAAAAATTGATCGTCACAATTCTCCATAAAATGATTGAATGTATGAATTGTCCAAATTTGATTGAACGTGTCGATTCTCCAAAAAGAATTTCAAAGCAAAATTAAAACAAATGAAGATAACGACTAACAAGTTTAATCACCGGTTTATTTTTCTAATAGGTCAAACAGTTAACTTCATTAGCTGATTTTCTATGAGCGACACGAATATGACATTTACAAAATCTTTCAAACGAGAAAGGACGAAAAATTATAATTAAACCACCCTAACTATTGGAAGAAACTAGTTATCAAAGAATAAATCTTACAGAACAAAGGAGAGAAATTTATTTTTTTTAATTATTGAACACTGCACATTAATGATAAGAATTCCTTTTTTTAAGCCCATGCAGGTACATTTATTAGTCTTTTCCAAATTATCGCTAATATTAAATGGGATAAGAAATTTCTTCGTTTTACCGCGGTAACAATTTGTTTATTCCCAATTCGTTAATGATCTTTGCGATTATTAATCGCAGCCATGATTAAGTATTCCGCGATCTTACATCGAAATTGACTCTTGAGAGTACGCTAATTGCTGGTGAAAATTAATTATTTCCATGCCGAGTTTGAACGTTAAACTTCCTTTAAGAAAGTTTAAAGCCGGTGGATTACTTTTTCTCCCTTTCTTTCGCACTTTGCTGTCTAGATAACTCATGTACAGAACTTAGAAAAAGAGTTGATCTCCGAAATCAATTAGGAACTTTTTTTAATGAGCCTTATAACGAATATTAATTACCATATGTTGGTTTGGAAAATCCATGGAGCAACCATTAGTGGATTATTTATCTGGAACTTTCAAGTTGAACGGTTAAATAAGTAACGGATTTATGTCTTCCAAATAAGCATGCAAATGATCCAAATTAGTTCTGGCACCCTTTTTTTTAGGGAATTCCAATTTTTTATGCACAACTCACTGATTTTCTATTGCTTCCTGTAGCCATACTCAACAAGAAAAGTATGTCTTTTAGAATTCAAAGCGGTACAGAAAAAGGAAGCACTTTATCATAGAAAGCAAAAATTAATAATGCAAAAGGGAGGATGGATATGAGAGAACAATTTACCAGCGGATAATGAGAATGGAATCTAACAAAAGGAGTAGTGTGAACAAATAATGCTCGCTGGGATTGGAAATTGCGAAAGATAAATAGTTTTTCCGTTGAAGAAATAATGACATTCTAACAATCCACGTTATGTTTTATTACTTCCTAAAGCAGAATGAATTTATTTTTTCAAAGGAGATAAAAAAAAATATACTGGGGGAATGAATTTGGAAATTATATAAATAACTGAATAGTTTTCATGTTATTTGCATCATTATTTTGAATATAACCATCAATATCTTCTTATAAAATGCAAAATAATTTAAGATAATGTATAGAATGGTTAAAGACATGTCTTATGTTATTTAGTACAAATGTATAGTGTTTTTTTTTTGTCAATAGATATTGAATATTACCTTTATTACTCTAAATTTTTACATGATTTTGGAATCTTTTCTTCAAATGCTTCGTACAAAATAAAAATAAATAAAAAAAATTTTTATAGCAGTGAAGGGAAGCTATTAGAATTAAATGGGTTTTACATAAAATTTTTACATGATAGAACAATATTATACTTTTTAAATAAAATATACTATACTTCAAAATTATATTAAATAAGAAAGCATTATTAAAGTACATAGTTGAATATAGATTTCTAATATTTTAAAATATTTTAAATAAATTAAGTAATAGATGTATTTTTATACTTTAATTAGTTAATAATTACTTTTTTAGAAATTCTATTTAATATTTGATGTTAAAAATGTGTTGTGATTTTTTTTTGTAAATATGAAATTCTTCGTAATTAGTTTTTACTTTCTTCGAACTGCATTTGAATTAGATTTATATATATATGCATCATGTTAATCTAAAAAAAAATTGTGTATACAAAAAACAATAAAAGATAATTTTATGAATTTTTTTCCAAAGATAAAAAATACTTTGCTATAGATCGAAATTTTAACTGGCGATTGATTCATTCAAAGTCAAATTTATCATGCACTAGGAAACAAATATTTTTCTTTTATTTGTTATGGAGAATATAATCTATATATATGCATATTAAACTTTCTATCCCAAACTCTAAACTAATCAGGAAATATTTATTTTATGGCAAAAATTAATAATAACAATTGTTTTTATTTGCTTTTTTTAAATCATTTGTAGATTTAACTATTTACAAAGTAAAATTATCTAACCTAAAGCCATATTTATTAATAAAAACTGATTATACGATAACAAACACTTTCTCTAATATTATTATTAGTTTCATCGCATTTATGTATGCCTGGTAAAATTATTGAATTATGCATGTTTGACTAACTTTATGTAATTATAAATTCAATAATTAACAAAAGCTCCATTTTATTTTCCAGATCAATTAGCGATATCGTTTTTACAACATAGAAATTCTACAGCCTGGAGCCACACTTAAAAATACACACTGACTATGTCATAACAAAGGCTTTCTTTTATACTGTTATTATTTCCAATGCCTTTACGTCACGTAATTTGCATTTACGTAGATGAAAAAGGTTGGGTAACTTTTTACGATAAGACCTATTCAAATTTATGCTATCAGTTTACTAGATTTTAGCTTTGGGGTTTTTATTTAATTGGAAACTTTCTAGAAGAAACATATACTTTTTTTTTCTTTCTGTATTATTACTTTGATCAAAACTTCTGAAATATGTCTCATTTACATATTTACGAAAACATTGTCATAAAGATCCAGTTTCTATGTAGTAAGACTAATTTATGTTCTTTTTCTTTTTATAGATCAGAGAGTGTTAGTAATAGCTAGTGAAAAGCGAAGAATGTTAAAGAGGCATTTAAAGAAACGTCCAATGGAAACGTGAAATTTGAGGGATTGGTCAGACAGTTTGTATTGCTGAAGTATCCACGATATCATTACAAGATTAATATCATTCTAGATTTATGTATGATAAAGTGTTATAAATCCATAAAACATTTTTTCATTGAATCATGTCTTAAAATATTTGTATGTTTTTGAAATTTACTTGCTATTTGTGTATAAAGCTTATTATGAATGTATCGTCATGTTTAAAACATTAAATAAACATGTGATTAAAAAATCTTCAGATTTTGTACAATAACCAAGCTTTAGATTATACAGTGCATTTGCTTATATAAATTTCAGCAGGATATTGGTACATGAACAACTGTGTACATTCAGGTACTATTGACTCAAATCCTGTACAATTGACTCGAAAATTCATGTGCTATTGATTCGGCAATTTATGCAGAATTGACAAAATCACCGATTCAAAAAATCTTCATTGTTAGGGGATGCAAGTAATTTTATCTTTCACAATAACAAAAATTATGAAAATAATTGGTTTGCAAATTTAATAAAAAGCATTGAATCAATTCATATATAATTTTTTTAATGTGATTTTTTTTATCTATTTTAAAGTTATACATTTTGAAGTTACATGCTTAAATCATATTCTAAATCAAACTATTCAACGATTCAGTCTTTTTGAAAGAATGCATCGTTGAATAGTTTGATTTATATGAATAAACTAGTTTAAACCGGTAAAATAACTTGCATGCAGTAAATCATGTAAATATTTTAACTCTACCAAGAAATGATGTTAATTAGATAATATGTTCGTAGCATAAAATTTAATATTCAAATTACTGTAAGGCAAATGAATCTTTAAAATATATTTGAAATTACATTTGAAAAGTCTTAATGTAATGGATAAAGTTAATTAATTAAAAAAGTTAGTCTTGATATTAAAAAAATCCCAATATCGTAACAAAGCATAAAGATAGAGAATATTAAAAGCATCAATAAATTTGTAAGTAACTGTTAAATAACTGTTTAATGTTAAATAACTGTTAATTGTTAATTAGCTGTTTAACTAAAATAAAATATGAAAAGTAGCAACCGTGAAATATAACAAGATTTGATTTTATTTGCATCGGGAAATTTCAAAAGCTGCATTATTGAACTGGAAGTAGAATTAAAATTAGCTCTTCACAAACCTTTCTAAAATCTGTAATGTTTAATAAAAGTACTTACTAAATTTTTCAAATGTTATTAATTCTTAATTTATTATTATTATTTTTTAATTTACAATGAAAACATTGAACAACTTAAATAATTTAAGAATATATTATTTTAATTCTAATGCAGCCATTAATAATTAATCAGTTTAAAAAAAGTAGTCTTAAGTATTTAAATTTATGTTATGCAATTAAAAATCTGTAATAATAATAATTAAATATGTAAGAAGATTTTTCGCATATAATTTTTTATTTAAATTAACATTAAGTTACTCAGATAATTAGACATACGCGTGCATGTTAACAATGAATTTAAAGGGAAAAAAATTGATTATTTCTGGCAAAGTTTTTGTATATTATTAACTCCACTTTTCATTAATAAATTTTATTTTGATTTTATACATTATTTCTTTTGTATTTATGATGAATATAGATTGACGTATAATTTTTTTCCCTTCATGTATCATAAAAAATTACTATCAGCAGATTAATGAGCAAAAAAATACTAAATTGTTATAAAAATAAAATTTATAATAATAAAAATGCATCAGAAAGCTTTAAATTCACCTGCATTTTCTACCATGAAAAGAGGAGTTTTTTTTTAAACATTTACCATGCACTGCATGTTAATTATCTAAAATGACACAACCTGCAAGAAGAATGCAGCAAAGAAATTTAACAAATAGCAGCCAAAAATAACAGAAGCTTCATTCAAAATTACTTCGTAGCAAAAGCTTTTCAGGAATACTTTCAAAAACTTGATTAGCATGTGTAGCATCATAAAATAATATAAAGTGATGCACTTGATGCAAGAAATGTGGTGGTAAACATTTTAAACAAAGAAAGCAATTAGACTACATCATACCGTGTTTTCTTTCAATTTATTTTAATATATTTAAACATGTTCATAAGATAAGACACACAACGACGCACAATTTCTCCTTGTATATAATTATTAGACAATGTACAAAAATATAATAATATATTAGAAAAAGACAAAATAAAATTCAAATGAAAAATTTCTTTAAAATTAAAAGTATGCAGTTTGAAATAAATCGAAATCTAATTTTTATAAATTATTTGAACATATTATATTACATAAATTATTTGAAAATATTAATTCATATAAATTATTTATTATTTTGGAATACAGATAAATTGATTTATTAACGATTCTATACACATAGCATTATACACTGAAGTGACAAAAGTCATGGGATACCTGTTAATATCGTGTCAGCCCTCCTTTCGCCTGGCGAAGTGCAGCAACTCGACGTGGCATGGACTCAACTAGTCGTTGGAAGTCTTCTGCAGGAATATTGAGCCATGCTATCTCGATAGACGTCCATAATTGTGAAAGCGTTGATGGTGCAGGATTTTGGGCACGAACAGACCTCTCGATGATGTCCCATAAATGCTCGATGGGATTCATGTCGGGTGATCTAGGTGGCCAGATCATTCGTTGGAATTGTCCAGAATGTTCTTCAAACCAATCGCGAACAGTTGTGGCCCGGTGACATGGCGCATTGTCATCCATAAAAATCCCATCGTTGTTTGGGTACATGAAGTCCATGAATGGCTGCAAGTATCTCAAGTAGCTGAACATAAGCATTTCCAGTCAATGTTCGGTCCAGTCGCACCAGAGGACCAAGTCCATGCCATGAAAAAACAGCCCACACCATTACGAAGCCACCACCAGCTTGAACAGTGCCTTACTGACAGTTTGGGTCCATGGCTTCGTGGGGTCTGCGCCACACTCGAACCCTACCATCAGCTCTTACCAACTGAAATCGTGACTCATCGGACCAGGCCACGGTTTTCCATTCATCTAGGGACCAACCGATATGCTCACGTGCCCACGAGAGTCGCTGCAAGCGATGTCGTTCTGTCAGTAAAGGCACTCAAGTCGGTCTTCTGCTGGAATAGCCCAAGAAAGCCAAATTTCTCCGCACAGTTCTAACAGACAAGTCCCTTGTACGTCCCACATTGATTTCTGCGGTTATTTGACGCAGTGTTGCTTGTCTGTTAGAATTTACGACTCTTTGCAGACGTTGCCGGTCTCGGTCGTTAAGTGCAGGCGGTCGACCACTGCGCTGTCCATGGTGGGATGTTATGCCTGAAATTTCATACTCTCGGCACACTCTTGACACAGTGGATCTGGGAATGTTGAATTCCCTAACGATTTCCGAAATGGCATGACCCATGCGTCTAGCTCCAACTAACATTCCGCGTTCAAAGTCTGTTAATTCCCGTCGTGCGGTCATCATCACGTCAAAACCTCTTCGCATGAATAACTTGAACAGAAATGAAAGCTCTACGAAAGCACTGCGCATTTATACCTGTTCTACGCGATGCTACTGCCATCTGAAAATTTGCATATTGCTATCCCATGACTTTTGTCACTTCAGTGTATTTTAAATAAATTCTAATAATGTCGTCTACTTACTACTTTATAATAAAACTAACTAAATTCTTTCAGATAATACAATTTGTTATTTTGTATTTATTATTATTTTAAAAAATTATTCCACAAAAATTAGTAATTATTTTTACGTATTTTTCACATACATTAAAATAAATCAATTGTATTACTTTGCTTTCATTATGATTCGAAAATTATTAGTGTGAAAAATAAAATGATCACATATTTTAATTTATTTCCTTAAATTTTTACAATTAAATATTTTTAAATCATTTATCAAAAAAAAAAAAAAAAAAATGGGAAAAAAAAATTCCAGATATTTTCAAAAGGCAATTTAATTAATGATCACGAAAATTCTTCCTATCTAAAAAGAATGCTAAAAGTCATTATCAAATAAAGGGAGTATTGAGTAAATTTATCTAACAATTATGTCAGCTAGTCTTGCAGATCACAGGTTTTTATACTAAATAATTGGAAGGAAAACAAGAAAAATATGCGTTAAAATAAATAAAAAAGGGTAAAAGAAAAAATCCTTTTATTTGTTCGTCTCCCCACTTAACTCAGTTAGCTGAGGCCAATTAACGAATTTTAAGATTCGTTAGAGAGATAAAAAAAATGATAAAGCATAGAAAAATCCAAATAAATTTGTAATATATTTTTGTGACTTTACTTCATTAAAATGGCTTACATTTTGGTAGCAGAGTATCGTACAGCCACGAAATAAAATATTATTATTTAAATAAGAAAATAATGTTTTCCATTCTGTTAATTAAAGTAACGTCTTCATAAATTCGAAAATATATATTTATTTTAAAACCCCCATTAACAGGCAAAAAAAAAGTTTATGTTGGTAAAAAGCGCTCCAGGCTTATACATTGCAAAGTTCTTTTGCAATCAGGCACCACGTTTACTAGCATATCATACTTTTCGATGCATGGACCAAGAAATTATCATTTATAATAGTTTTAATGCCGCTTCTTAAAACATGTAATGTTTATGATACTGAGAACTTGACTGTAAATGGTATAAAAAATTCATTTTTTTTTTTTGTATAAACCAAACCCATTATTACAAATTTCGAAATGTAAGAAATATTGTGATTACACAGGCAAAATTAAATTTCATAAAAAATATGTAATATGAGCAGCATAATGTTGTATAAAAAGATGGCATGCAAATTAGTAGAGTTGCAATCATATAACGCTGTTTTAAACATGGCCGAAAACAAACTCATACACAGCTGTTGTTTTTAGAAATGAAGCACACATCTGAAAAGGTACAATGAGAGTTATAGGACAAAATGAAGTGGATTTGAAAAAATCCTATATAACAGAGGGTTGAAATTGAGCAATTCTACAATTCATAGATTGTGTATTTCCATTCTAAGTAAGGAATTAAGTTGTATAAATTATAGCCAAGAATGATTCAGAGCTACAAGTCCCGTGAATTACTCTATTTACAGAAAACTGCAAGGAATCGCAAAATCACTTACAGTATCTCACCTTATATCTTCTCTGGTAGCAACTTCTGGAAGGCTGATATCCAGATCATTTTTAGGCAGAAGGCTTCATTAAAGAATTTGTATGCAAGATAAAGAAAACATTGTGTTTATTCGTCATACTACGTCTCGGAAGAAAAGTTCTAAATTAGGTAAGTGCACAGATTATTTAGAGAGTAAGTCAATGAGGGTTTGTACTTTCTACCGAAAAGTTCAGAGTTTATTTACAAAGACACTTAGAAAATTTCTTGATTTGGCGAGAGCTAGAAACCCGCAATTATCGTAGTTATATCCATAAAGGAGACAGATGTGATAGGTCCAGTGTGTGGGGGAAGGTAGTCTCTCTTTGGGCTGTCTTACTGATATGATATGCATATATAACATTCTTGAATTGACATGAAACGACATTCTTGAATTGACATGAAACGACATTCTTGAATTGACATGAAACGACATTCTAGAAACAAACGACATTAATTTTTTAATATTCAGCATTTGTAATTTGTGACTGCTTTATCCAACAAGATGATAATACTAGATCACACACAGCTCGGTTAGTGGAGAATTATCATTAGTAAGTTAGTATATATATATGAGTTGATATTTATGAGTTGATCAACATATTTTTTATATATGTATCCTAATGAGTAGGCTTAGGATTTTCCCAAAAAAAATCCCCAAAAGCCCTTGTCATTACATTGCCCTTTGTCTTCGGATCTCTAATGTCTTGTCCCTTATGCAAAATATTATAACAATTAGGCATTATTTCGTACAGTTGGCGGTGGGCTCTATGTGATTTGAGTATCGCCACACACTCTCATCAATTATTATATCAGAGAGATCAATATACAGTTCAAGTCAGCTGGTCAACTAGCCCCAAAAGGTTATACAAGAGAAAGAGAAAGAAATCTGGTGATTTGATTGTTTAACCATCATGAAGGCAACCAGTAAAATTATTACTGAGATTTACAGACAATAAACAATTGAAATTAAGTTAGTGTAAGGAAGATAAATACAATGGAAGCTATGTTTTGAAAGTTTGATGAGTAACTAGAAAAGACTTTAATTGTTGAATTAAATGACACTCCAAATAATAAATAAAAAGTTTTATTCTTCAAACTGTCTTGACACAACAATATATTTTGTTGTCAACTAAATTAATAAACATCTTTTGAAATATGGAACATCACTGTTATGCCTGTATAACAATTAGGGTTGAGTCGCATTACGCATTTTAACTGATAAAATATTGATCTCAAACAAATGATTTATGATATATTTCCATTTTGTTTATTTCCTAAATTATTCTAATGTTTTTGCAAAATTTCATTTAATTTCAATCACTACCGGGGGGGGGGATTAGAAACATTTTATTTTAGATTAATAGCTAAGTATTTGTCAAAAATAATTTCGTATTACAATTGAGGGAGTAATTTTATACACATGGATCTAAATTACGTAGGAGTAATTATGTTCCAGCATGAGCAATTATTAACTCAGGTTTTTGTAAATGTCATTTCAAAGAGAAAAGGAACAACTTATACTATAAAAAGCACAATATTATGTGGTGAATTTCATGAATTCTTAATACAGGTTTTTTCTTTTGTTCAAATGCATCCCATTTCAATAATAAGAACTATTGATTGCCCTTTGTAATCCAAAATAATCTGCATTGATATTTAATGAGCATATCAACATAGTTCATGATCCAAGATGATAACAATACTGTTTAGTTTCAGTATTCATTTATAATACTAAAATAATATTTCATAATTGAGTTAACATATTTTCTAAGACAAAAAAAGCATATCAAGATGGAATTATCTATTGAGACAAGAATTGAAAGAAATATCATTTAAAAAGAAACTAATAATATTTCTGATTAAATGTTTTATTTAGGATATACAATTATATGTAATAAAGTAATAACAGAAGTCTCTGGCCCTTATGAAACCCGTTATTCGGCTATTTGTAGAATTAATGAATGACCTACTCTACGAACTAATCAGACTCTGCCCAATTATCGAATCAGATTGGAAAGGTCCTATCACAGTTCAAGGTACTTGCTCATCCGATCTCAGACATGCAATATTGGGAAGATATCTGGTAATCCATTTGGTGTTTGACAGAAACAAGGCAATCATTATAAATGATTGACGAAAAAAAAAGGACATTTATGAATAAGATAAGAATTAAGAGAAGAATATATTATTTAACATTAGTCCCACGAAAGTAAGTGTAATATATTTTGGTGTAAAATATCTTTGTTGAAATCCTTGAGATTTAAGGATGTCCTGGATAAGTTAAATCTCAAATAAAAATGGGATTTATAGTAAATCATGAATAGCAATTAGCATGTTGTACTGTCAGAATATTGTCCTGGACCTCTACAATCAACTCTATTAAGAATTTATAAACTTTCATCCAAATAAGAATCTACATAATATATAAGTGCTGTCTTAAATGTGAGAACAATATGATATGTGAAGCATTTATTTTACAATAATGAACACTTCTCACAGAGAAAAATTCTTGTATTATGTTTCCCTCTTTATTTAACTTTGCAAATGTAAATGTATGTGTTTGGAAACCTTTCCATCGATCTAATCCATGATATGGATGTTTCTTTATATTTTCCATCCGTAGAAATTCCAGAACTATTTTGAAAGGAAGTACGATATTACTGCCCTGGTTAACCTAGGCAAGTAAAAGGAAATGTTTGAAGTTTGAAAGCTTTTAATGCAAATATTTTTCTAAACCCATATTTTAACTTTAAGTAGATGAAAGAGGGTTAGCTGTTCCGTAGAGATGGCTGTTGAAAATTTACATATCGAATTTTCGATAAGGAGATTTTGGCTTACAAGAGGATAAAGCCTATGAAAGAAGACATTAAATTTGTATTGTTTTAAGCTTTTTTTAAAAAAAAAGATATAATGTTCAAAATAAATTTATTTGTAAAGCATGTGAGACTAGAAGTAATAATTACGATAAAATTAATTGGACATATTTAATTCTGTGAAAAACTAAAAAATGATAACTAATTATATTAATAAATCAAATCAATAAAATTAAATAATCGTCAAATTAATCTCCATTTCAACACATAATCATCAAATTTATTCAAAATTATATGTAATGTTAATAAATTTAAACAACAATCATCAAATTTATGAAAATTTACGTATCGACATTTGGAATATACATTGTAGATTTGTAAATCTATATAACTTTATCAAAATATAAATTTTCTAAAACAATACATTTCTTTAGATGTACTATGATTAATATAAACAATATTAATTATAAAGCATACTTAATGAACATTAATTAACGTTTTACGGTAAAATTAGTTTGACAAGTCAATTAATAAGCAAAAAAACATAGATTTATTAGTTGGTAATTTTTCCACTATAAAATAAAGCATAAATTTTGAAAATCTCAAAAAGTAAATTTTACTTTTGGATGAAAATAATGATATTTCCTGTCAACATTATTTTATTAACAAACTGTTCTTTTTATAATTTATAACTAATTTTTTATAAATAATGGATAATATAATTTATCCAATTTGCGATTATAAGAATTTTAAATTATTTAAATTCTTTATCGAAGATATTATTCTTGTCCCAGTATATTAAATAAAATTCCTTTTTTTTTTTTTTTTTTTTTTTACTTTTTAAAATTTGCGGGGATAGTTCTTTTCGTCTCAAAGTTTAACAGTAGTTTTTATTTAAATAAAGATAAATACGAACTTGCATATAAAGCATAATATTCTTTACTTGGAAAAATGCAATGAGAATTTATTTATAAGTATTTCTTCATATTCATTTTACTTAAAGGATTCATTATTTCAGAATTTTTATAAATAAAACTACATGTAAAAAGTTAAATTTTATAAAATATTTTTTAAGTGAAACTAATGTCCGAATTTTTGTTAAGGGGTTATAAAAAATGTACTTATAAAAAAAAATGTACACTTATAAAAAAAATATAATATATTGGAGGAACGTACATTTTAAAAACTTGAGAACACCTTATTTAAAAAATGAATTATTATTTACATTTATATGCATTTAAAACATAATTTTTATTAAAGGACATCTAATTTTATTTGTTTTGCTCAAATAAAAAACTATAAAAATTTAAGGTCCTGTAAGATCTTGAAAAAAAAACTAAATTATTCCTTAATGCTTTACAAAACTTAATTTGTAGTTACATAATTTGCATGAATACAGAATTTTTTTTGTATTTAAATAAGAAATACAAAATATTTAGTCTATATTCTATATAATATCTGCAACCACATTCCACTTTCTCACGTTGCCAATTACAGTATAGCGGACAGTAAATCTTCGAATCGAATTTTGATTTGCAGTATTTTGTAATTTATCTTGAAATTATAACATTTGGATGGATGTATTTTTATAGTAGAACAATTAAATTTGTTATTTATAAATCTGGAAATTAGGATGAATATACACAGATAGGTTTACAACAAAACTAATTCAACCTAGACCATAGTCTGCTAACCAATCACATGCTTAATTGCCATATTTTTCACAAGATAAATCACGTGACTCTTTTTTTTTTTTTTTTGCCTTATAAAACTGACCAGAACTGTCAATTCCTTTTTAATCCTATACCTTGCTAGGTCGGTCTATTAGGAAAGTTATAGTGTTGTACTCCATGTTATTGGAATACATCGCTAGATACTTCTTTGCTTTGGATTCAGCCATCTAACGAGCAGAAATGGCATGGCTCATAATATCCTGAGATCCCATATTCCCTGATAAATCACTGAGAATATTATAATTATTTTCCTTAGATTTTCTCATTTCATTCGGGTTTAACAATTTCTTGAACAACATGTTTTTAACACCCTGACATCGTATATATATTCAAATGACAATGCAGTTTTGTAATTAAACATTTTGATTCTTGAGTTTGATTTTCAACTTCGATGTTTCGACTTATGGGCACTTACTGATTCTAAACAATTTCTGTCGTTTTTAAAGATATCTCAATGTGAGTCATTTCAAAGCTTTTTGCATTGCGAATGTTGTGATAGTTTTTTTTATACAATTTGCATTTATTGTAAAACAAAACCATCCCATCGTAGCGAAAACCAAACATCAAGTAGTGGTAAGACATCAAATAGTAGCTTTAACGTGAAAAATATCCGTTCTTCTAATTTACTCCTTGTCAGTTCCTTTTTAGTTTAAGTGTTCATATGTTTTCATTATATGTTCTCGTTAGATCACCGAAGTATATATACACCTGAATGCATACATCTCCCGGCGGTGCCATGGATGTGTGTATGGTTATGCAAATGTAAGTATGCATGTGCAACTTAAAATATTTACCTGGTTTTTATTTCCAGAGCTGTTGGTTGTATACATGTACTTCCTCTTACAAAAATATTCTAAATGAAATATGAATTAATATATTTAAAATAACAATTGTGAAAAATCCAAAAAATTTTGATTTTTCATTATTTTTTATATGTCTACTCTAAGAAAAATGCTGTAATTCTAAAGATAGAAGTACGCATATGAAATTAAAGTTATGCAACATGATTTAATGAATTTGATTTTATACGCACACTAAATTCATCACAAATTGTACTACGAAGTTTTTGTAAAAATCACTCAAATTATAAGTTTTATCACTTTATTAAAAGTAATAGATGTCATGTATATTTTTTTGGAAGAAAATTTTTGTTTTATTAAAAAACTTACCATTTTTTTTTCTAAAAAGCTGAATATATTTTTAACTTAACTTATTAGTTTTAATAAATTATTGATTGAATTTCAATAATTTATTATAACTGATAAGTGAATTTCAATAAAAATATTCACTCAATAATATGAGTAAATAACAGAATACACACATATAAAAATCTATAGACTCACCATTGAGAACATTGTCATAAAAATTTATATAACAATACGTAATATGTATGGTAGATGTACCAAAAATGAAAATAATTCTTCGGTTTAGTTTCAGTTCAACTTTCCTTTTCATTAAAAAATATCATAAAAAAAGAAACACATCATTATTTATTGTAAAGTTTAATACAATTATTTTCCGCATATCAATCTAGATAGGTTTAGTTTATTAATAGCTTTCAAGGCTTCAGGGTTTGCTAACCTTATCTCAAAAGACATATAATAACATAATACTTCCTTATACAAAGGAAACTTAATATTTAAATACGTGAATCAAAATCTCACTGAGTAAGTGATTAATTGTAAGAGAAGCTAAAATTCGATCAAACGATAGCAGATTCCATGAAAACTGAAAATGAAAGCAGAGTGGAGCCTATAAATTGAGATTTAATGGAGATACAAAATTATAAGGTAAATCTTTCAAGGTAAAAACATCTGACAGTCGTTTAATCAAGATTATGCACAATTTAATTGATTTTCAGAACTTTCTAACCTTCTATCCAGTTTCATTTGAAGAAGAAAGTAACTTTTTGTAAAGAAGTTAATGGTAAAAGGATTTAATCAAAAAACAATTTTTTTCCATATATTCTTCTATAAATATTGAGTATCATTAAATTACTTTATTTTTATTATTTCAACTATTGAAAAAGTGATAGATTACTTTTATACTTTTTTTAAGGGAAATGCAATCAATTTCGTAACTTTTACAGTTCAGAGAAGAAATTACGGAATGGGAATTTAGAAAATTTTAAAAACATTTTTGCTGCAATAAATTTATAAATTTAAATCTTGTCGACTTAAACTACATTTACGAAAATAAATCAACAAGAAATACAAAAAAAAATTAATTTTATATGTCTTTAAATCAAAACATTAATGATGAAAGAATACTAAATAAAGATGATGTGTAATTAAGAACACGATGATATTTAAAATTACAACTTATATAAAACTAATATACATTTTGTTAATCAAAAGTGTATTATAATATTAATGATAAAATTAATTAATTAATAATTTATTAAATCGATTAATTAATGAGTGATTAATTTAATTAACTTGCTAAACAATAGTTTTTGGATGGAAAATCTTAGCATCACAATCAAATCATATTTGAAAGACAATTAGTTTAAAATGTACATGTGTGTTTTAATCATTACGAATTTTTAAAAACAAATAGTGAGTCCATTATCAGTTACTGATGTCAAAATCCTGTTTTAACTTTAACTTTTCATTATTATTATTATTATTATTTTTTTTTGTATTTATTTATTTTAGGAATTTTGATGACGATTTTTCTCCTATATTGTTAAGCAAAATTCTGTATTGTCACGTCAATTTCATTTAATAAAGAAGAGAAAATTTTTAAAAAGTATAGAAAAATCTTTTTTTATTATTTTATAATATTTTTTTTTCCAAATATATTTTTTTTTGTTATTTTATATTTATATAAAATACTTTTATTCATTTTTTTATTGTGAACAATGTTAGCCAAAAATATAATGTAGATAACACATGGAATCAGAGAAATATAAAGGAATTCATAGAACAAGCATGCTGATTAAAAAGCTCCCCATTCAAAATATCTTATTCTAAAAGCCCATATAAGGATTTCGAAATCTATTTTTAGACTTTACTTATCACGAAAGGTTTTTACTGAAGTAAACTATGCAAGTTATTTCGGAAACATGCTATGTAGAAATTTTCATGAGCAAAGAATTTTCAGACGGATGGCAGAGTTTATAAACAGTGTTAAACAACATTTACTTCCATTCAGCTTATGAAAATTTTTCACTTTTTCTATGAAGCATAAGAAATACGAATGTCTTCTGTGACTGGACTCTGCTACTGTAAACATTATACAACTCAAATAAGAAACTAATTTGAAACGCTAATTTTTTTAAACTTTTTACTAATATGCTTTAAGTCAAAACTAGTCAACCTATGGTACACTTTTATTTTGCTTACAAAGCATTTCAGCTTTTTTTATATTCTGCTTAAGAAATATTTCTGTTTTCTTCCATTTGACATGGGACAGCTTCATGTTTTCTTCTATTATTCAAATGAAATGTTTCTGCTTTCTTCCATTCTGCTATCCAAGTAATAACAAATTCTTAAACGTTAATTTCTTTTCGACCATTTTATCAACACGTTTTAAGTCAAAACTATTCAACCCATGGCACACTTCTATTTTGCTTAAAAACACCTAAATTTTTTTCAGTTCTGCTTAATAAAATATGTCTGCTTTTTTCCATTTCACATGGGAAAGCTTCATATTTTCTTCAATTATTCAAAATAAATTTTTCTGCTTTATTCTATTCTGCACATAAGTAAGAAACAAATTTTAAAACATTAATTTCGTCCAGAACTTTTATCGACATGCTTTAAATCAGTCCTGTTAAACCTATGGCCAGTTATGCAACATCCAAATTTGTTAGACATTAAAATTTTTAAATAATATTCTTCCTTTTTTTTAATTTCCTATCCAATAAAACTTATGTCAGTTTATAAATAAAATAAAACCACCAATAGTGTATATTTTCTATAGTTATTTAATAAGAAATATCTTTCAGCGAATAAATCTTCTTGTTTTGAATTTTCAAAGAAAAATCGCTTTTCGGAAATAGAAGATTATTAAATTACCGAATGAAATTATTGTTTATTTGTCTTGTTAAATACATATTTACTTTAGGAACTTTTTTTAATAACAGAAATTGTTAAATTATTAAAATTTTAATTTGTGGTCCAAGTGAGATTATTTTTTCTTTCAAATGCAGCCTGAAGAAACCTTCTTACTTAAAATGCGTCCAAAGTAGCCTATAAAGCTGAATATATATATATATAATATATATATATCTTCTTAAGATATTTAAAAGGGTTACTTAACTGCAAACCAACTTCTTTGAAGGGGTAAATGTTAACACGCAGTATTAAAGTTATTAGTCACACTCCATGACAGGCACGCAGATTGTTGTACACAGGGTTTATAAACAGGGAAAACCTCTGCAAGATTGAAGCAGATTAAGTTGTTAATTAGGAAATCTCAATTTTCAAAGTTAATACTTAATATTTTGTAGATTAATAGTGCAGGGTGTTAATCTGTGAAACATTAATTTTACGCTAGAAAGGCAAATTCAGTACATTAGCTTATTCTGCGTTTGGTGACAGTATAGCGCAGAATTAAGTGATTATTTTGCAGGATTATTAATTAAGATATCATTTGAAACTGGAGAATTATCATGTTAGAAATAATACGTTGAATACATCATGTTAAAAGTTTTAAAATATATTTTTAAACTGTGTTTTTGAAAGGTATCTCAGCAATAATGAATTAATGATACTTTATGAATTAAATACTTTGTAAAAATATTTATATATATTTTTATTTTATTTATTTTTCTAAATGCTTTTTAATTTACTTACTCCAGTAAACGCATATTGTTGTATTTTATTCGTTTTAGTTTCTTACTATGCATTTCCCACATAGTTTATTATAAAGAAGAATAAGTGTCTCTGAAAAATTATGTATTAATTTAATGTTAATTTTGTTGAAATTCAGTATAGTCGTATTTTGAAAAATACAACTTATAATATTTGCTAATGAAAAAAAAAACGAAATTAATTTTAAAATGAAGACACTTAAAAATAAGAATTATTTATTCAATGCACAAGTTAACAAATGAAGTAAAAAGATAAAAATAAACATTTTTTTATTGTTTATTTTTTTCTTCCAGCTATTCATAAGGTTTTCCAAATAACAATAATAATTAATTTAAAAAATACTATATTACTGAAAGGATTTTAAAAATATTTTATAAGAAAATAAGGGCCTTTATCTTTATTTCGCACAGAAACATATTTTTTATTAATCCTTTTACAAGCAAATGTACTTAGGATGCGATCTATTTCCTTCATTAATCATAGAATCCCAGTTTCTAATTTTCAAATAATTTACTCTTACTAGTATTGTTGTTTCAAATAACAGTCTTTTTTGTTTAAGTGCATAGGAATCACGGAATTTTATCTGTTTCTCTATTTTAATTAATTAATAAATTACTTCTTTTCCTGCATTATCATTATCTTCATATTCATTTCCATAATAATATCGTGATAGTATAACTTTTCTTTTTGGATTTGTAATGAATATAAATTAAGTTCTGTATTAGGATGGTTGTACTGTATAACTAATTTTAATCTCTAATGCATATTGATTTCAATTTTTTTTTTTATTTTGATAATAGTTATATGAATCAAATATGCATATTTATATTGCGACATTAATAAAATGAAATAACAAAAAGGGTTTTTTTTTTCATGTGTGTGTTCATTCAGAAGTTTCGTCTTCTGAAATGTACCTCAAACGACAAGACAATGGCAACGAATATTTCGTTTAGAAAGAATTTTCAGGAGTAACTGCATATAATTTGCTTATCGTTTAGAAGAATACAGAAAAATATTATTTACTATCTCACATATAATACTTCACATATATATCATATGTTTTATGATTTCATAAATATTATTTATTTAATATTTCTGTCAGACTATCTGACTGTAGATATGTCAGGCTCATACGCTATGAAGTCATCGTTAATGAGAGTCTTTGTATCTGAAAACATCTATGTGTCTATTATCGCCAGTGGATTCGAACAGAAGCCCTCCTGCATATTAAGTGTGTCACTAAGCCATGAGTAGGACAATAAAATATTTCAAAATTTCCAAAGGATATAAAATATAGGTTATTTCTAATTGAGAACTTTTTTTATTCTTATTCATTAATTTTTAAACATGTTCTACTTATTTTCTTCATTGACGCAACAGCCCCAGGATGGACCAAAACCGTCTGCCTAATGAAAGATTTCAAGACGGGGGGTTATTTTCTTGTCACAAGGTAGTGTTGTCAGAACTACGCCCAACAGTCATATTAGACAAAGACTTAGGTTTAAAGTGGATTTCGTACTATTAAAAAAGAAAGGATTCGAACTCAAAACCTATGACACCGAGCACTAGTCCCTCTGCCAGCATGTCCCAAAAGCTTTCCTACATTATAAAAATTATAAATTATTTAAACACAAAAATATTAAATAAATTTCTTAAAAATTTTGTCATTTTTTATAGGTTTTTCTACACTAAACACATGCATGTATATTTTTTAGAAAAATTCTTTATATAAAATTAAATACCTACTCACGGAAATCAAATAAAACAAATTCAATGCATTGGATGATTGTAAGCAAATGGATATTTAAAATAAAAGTTTAACATGTTTTGTCAAAACCAATTTTATTAAAATATACAACAGCTCCATATTTTCAATATTTCCAGCATAATGAATATATAGCAGTCTTGTATTTATTTATTCAAAAAGTTTTAAATCGAGATTGAATTTTTGATCTGATAGTTCAAATTTCTCCCTCAGTTTTCTCTATTTAAACATACTTTCTATCAGAAAAATAAGAAAGCCCATTTTTCCAAAGTCCATCCTTTTCTAATAGTAAATTTTATCTTCAAATTAATAGAATCCACTCTCTTATTAAAAATAATTTGGCTGGAATTCAGTAACTGAGCAAAAATTCACTTTCGGCTTTCTCGCTATTCATTAACGATATCCCAACCGATCGAAAAGATTCTTTACGGTCATTTATGCGGAGTTCTCTGCCTGTTTGTGTAATAAAATAAATATATAACCCAATTATTCTGGCAATTACATAACTCTCCTCTCCACAAACTTAATTACTGGTTCATTAAATAAAAAGTAGCTGTTGTCGTTAATAAATCGGCGGCCCTATTTTCTTCAAATGCACATAAAACAAGTCATTCTACAAAATCAAGCAGTTTTTTGTAACAGTCATACTATATATGTAAGAGAATTTCCGGATAAACACTTAATTTGGCAAAAAAATATTTCATATACAAAACAAAAAATAAAGAAAAGTCTTCAGAATTTTTACTCTGTAATCAATGGATACTCTTTGATTAAAAGGTGAAAAAAATTATTATTAGCATTGCTATTCCTTGATTAGTCATGACGTTTGCTTGCTCAGTTAGGGCTTACTCTGCTAAAACTGACGTTGTAATATGCAAGTACGGGTGAGTCCAAATTGTAAATGGGAGTGTTTGGGTCGGAATACTTGAGGCACTGGTTTGAGAACTCACAGTTTTAATTACACAAGCACATACGTTTGAGGACTTACAGTTTTATTTAGACACACACAGAGGTTTGAAAACTCACAGTTTTAATTACACAAGCACATAGGTTTGAGAATTCCCTGTTTTAGTGAGACACACACACATGTTTGAAAACTCATAGATTTATTTACACAAGCACATAGGCACAAGTCGTAGGTCCCTGCCTCTTATGATCATAGAGCCTCACAGAGTCCATCCGACTTCTCACTCACATGATTCTCAAACTGTAAAGGGACAACTCATCTCTAGGCACAGTGATGTGATGTGGTGTGGTGTGGTTGGTGTAGTAGTAGTAGTGGTAGTGCTCGTTGTTCTAGAACATGACTATTCTTAGATTAGTCATGACGTATTCTTTCCAGTTAGTTTTTAAACTGACAATGTCCTATGAAGAAACGAGTGGTCCCAAATTGAAAATGGGAGTGGTTGGGTCGAGATACTAAAGGCCCAAGTTTAAGAACTCACAGTTTTATTTACACATGCACGAATACCACACACATACAATTAATCACTACAATATTTAGCACACTTAAAGTAAAATGCAGATAGCTATAACTTCGTAGAAGGACTCTGAGTTGGAACATTCAGTTAAGCGCAGGGTGTTTGAAATAACAATATATTTGCAGGGTTATACTCAATTTACTTCCTCTCCGGATTTGAGTCTGTAGGTCAATAATGAACAGGGTTGCGCTAAACATATTCTTTCTCAGTGTGAGAGACGGCATCCAAACTAAACGTTTCTGATGGGGAGCATTCTATGAGAGTCTGGAGAGCAATTGACAGGGGGCGCTCTTGGTGCGTAAGTGAAAACATGGTTACAACATTAAAATTCTTGAAGTTCAACAAATTGTCACTATCAAATATGTCAGAGAAGCAAAATGGTTCATAAGAATCACTGAATCCAATATGCCTTCATTCTTCTACTTCTCAAAAATTTCCTGAAGGAAACCTCGTTCTAATTCTTCAAAGGTCAATTAAGTAATTCTTTCAATCCATGGAAGTAAACGGAAGATTACGAACTCACAGAAAGGGTTAAATGTTCTCGTACAATTTTTTTCCTGCAATAGTTTCAGTCACCCTCTTCCGTCTCCTGAAAATTTATTTATGTGTAAATTTCCAGATGCCATCGTCGGTTGAATGACATCGCCATTTTTATACAAACTTGTAATATGAAGAAAAATTGTTTTCCAAATATCAATAAATGATAATAACTTTCAATTATATTTTTATTTTGATATCAAAATAAAATGAACATTAAACATATTAAAACCGTATTATTTCGTATTTAAATTCCTTTAAGGGATAAATATATATATATATTTTTTTAAATTACTTTTAGAATAGTTTCTTTTCCACAATAAGAAATCACGAAACCGAAACATTTTTCAGGAAAACAAAATATGTATTTAAAGCATATGCAACCTTACAACTTATACAAATATCATTTTTTTAGTTACAATTCAAATACAATTGACTAAAAATAAACTTGAATTAATATTTTTCTAGAAAATAATGGAAGTATTAAATATTTTTTCTCAGTCGTTTCCAAATAAATTTTTTTAAAAATAAACTGTCAAAAGTTGATTCGAAAAAAGGTTTTTTAAGTAACGTGACAAAAATACTTTCAGCAAAAAAAGAATAAATCCATTCCATTTATTTTTTTAGATCCAGAAAGAGATTTTTCCCAAAGGAATTTTTTTTTTTTTAAAAATAATAATTATTTTTATTTTATTTTAAATCTACCAAATATATTTACAAATTCAAACAACTTGAGTCCAAATAAATGGAAAATTCATCATTTGTACTTTTACAAGAATTAAAACTTAAAAATTAAAATATATATGCTTGATTCTTTTTCAATTATTTTTCCTACAAAAATATTATGTTTCAAAATTAAATAAATATAAGTTATAAACATTAAAATATGATTCTGAATATTTGGTTATAAATATGATGTCTTCTCAATGATATGATAAAAGACTAACAATTTATGCATAGTATTTAATGTTATTATTTATATGATATTTAATGTTAATTATGTTAGAAATAAATTAAATGTTTTTATATTTTGTGTTGCGATTACAACTGACTTGAAAATATATAATTATTACGACTTAACTTAACTTTTAACTTTCCATATACATAGTAGATTTGTTAAATTTGTAGAGTTTTTATATTGTGTTCCAGTATCTTAGGAAAACTAGTTTAGAGACCCTCTGGTCCTTCTAATTTATGAACACCAGACAAAATAACAAACTCTATGTTAATATCTATGAGACGTATTTACAAAAAAAAGAACCTGATGTTTAAAAATCCCGAATGACCACACTATCCAAGTGTTATCTATGCAATAGCAGTCGTTCTTTTACACACGTATTTAGCATGCAATCATCAGATTATGATCATTCTTCTGCATCATTAATTTACATTGACTACCGTTATGCAAAAGTGAGTTCAATGTGAGGTAAAACTATCTATTTTATCCACACAAAAATGCATAATACTGCAGAAATGTATTGAACATTTTATTCCATTTAAATAAATAGGTGCAATGTGCAAGTTGGGCAACCATACTGTAACTGGGTGGGATTGGCTTGAGTTGCTTGAAGCACGGGTTGAAGAACTCACAGCTTTATTCATACAGGCATTAAAACCACACACATACAATTAGAGACTAAAGTTTAAAACATTTAAAGACATAATTATTGAATCGTGGAATGACTCCACTTCTAAGCTAAAAACCCAATACTCGGTTACGACTAGGATGCGCTAAATATATTTAATCTCGGATGAGGGACAGTAAACTAAACGTTTCTCATCAGTAGCGCATGGTTACGCTGTACTTCCTCTCGGGTGAGAGTCTGGAGTTCAATTGGCCATTTCTTCTGAAAACCACAGGTTAAGCCCCTCGTACCAGCGTGTAGGAGGAAATATGGGTATGAAGTTAATAATTTTTTTATATTTATCATGATAACTTAAAAATAACCTTGGAAAAAAGAATTTATTAATCTAATTAGTTATAAAATATGGAAGAATAAGTTATAATATAATTAACGGTTATAATATAATAAAGTATCTAATTTATAACAATAATCATAATTAATCTAATTTATTATTCACCAGAAATTTAATAATCATAATAAATTCGAAACGCATTTTTTAATAAATCATTAAAATTGTTTTTGAAAAGAAAGGATGGGAAAATACGAATAGCAATATTTTAATCATTAAGTTTTTTTTTTTTTTTTTATAATTTTAATTTATGAATCTTTTATCAAAATAGAGCTATGAAGAAATCATTAAAAATTTCCATCTTACTTTAAACTTCATGTCTATATTTAACATTATGCTCCCAATCATTATAGCAAGTATTAGGCAATAGATAACGTACATTTTCATGAAATTAATTGTTAAAATACATTGAAAAGAAAGATTATTATATCGATCATCATATGTTACTTAAGTGGAATTTTTAAATACCTGTCTATAAAATTTAATCGGAAGAATAAAATATCGCGTCCATCCACCTCCTTCGCATTAAGTACTGAAATATTAATAGATGCAGAGCCAAACACTAGGCCTTCGTTCGAATTTCCCCTACTCACAGTAAATCAGATTCTTCTTATAATAAAAGCTCTTCCAGGAAATGTTCTTTTAACGATGCTGTTCGGAAAAATACTAGACGCTAAGTAAAAATTTTCCTTCAGAATTCCAAAGCAGCCGTGCATCGAAACGTGTCAAACGTCCCATACTCCAAATTCAATTTCCCAAAATGTGCTCCTTTCCGCTCTAAATGAATAAAAAAAAGGGGGAAGCAAAAATAAAAATAAGTGTATAAAAGTTGAGCAGTTATTTTTTTCTTTCTCTAAAAGTCTTGAAGATCGCCCTTCCATGTTTGTCTGAAAGGCTACGTCAATTATTCCGACTAAATAGGCTCTTCGGGAAGATAGTGGCTTGTACTCTGGCCATGGGTAGGATCATTAGGCAAGAAGCTACTCGAAGACATTAAGGATGCAGAAAGTTTCTTACTCTGCATCGTCTTTGCGGTTGGGGAAAGTCTTTTTTAAGGAGGGTGAAAGAGGTAAGAAGGTTGTTAAAAATCATGATGTAGAAAATATTTCAATGTCTTGGTTGCTGTCATAGCAGATTATTGTAAAATTCCCATAAGAGAGGATATTGTAGTCTCTTTTTCGGTTTCAATAAACGTCATAATAAAAATGATTATTTTTATAATATTTTATGCATTTTTGATTAAGCCATCTGAAATAAGCATACCTTTAGCAATCCTGGTGTTGAATTATGAGTAAATTTTGTATTCGTTGAAGACAAGGTAAAAAATTAAAACCACAAATGTTTAGATAGAAAATTAAAAATTATTGTAAAAAATTATTTTGCGAGAATACACAGAGGAATATAATATTTATAATAAGCATTGAATGGAAAATGTTTTTCTAATACAGTACACACAGCATTGCAATATATATAAATGAGTGAGAAAGAAAATGTATTCATAAAATCTATTTAAATGCATAGAATGAATAATTAAAAAGAGGAATAACAGCTAATAAATTGTGTAACAATTAGATTGGTGAAGACAGTTGTGGCACAAATAATTGATGTATAAATGTTACGAATAATTTAAAGTTGTAAGGTTGAATAAAAAATAAATTAAAGTTGAATAAAAATGAATTAAAGTTGAAAAGTTGAATTAAAAGTACATAAATAAATAATTAGCTTCCACATAAAACTGAAATACTGGAGAAGTATAAATTAAAAATTGATTTCATTATGCTATAAAATAACTAGATTTTACAAAATTAATTTACCTTCAATACACACGAATAATACGTACACACACGTAAATTATTTTATAATTATTATTTTATTATTATTAATATATTATTTTATAAAACCTTTCTATACAGACTATATATAATTTAAATCTAAAATGGGAGAGAGGCAGAGAGACCTATTATAATGATGAAATTGACAATTTCACATTTCGTCTGGGATAATTAAATTTTGATTTCCACATACAAAATGAATCAAGCTTCGATTTTGAATCGAGACACTATTCATTTTAAAATGTAAATATTCCATAGATTAATATTGGCTTTGAAAAGTTTCTTCATATTCTATGATAATGTAAATGGGCAGGAGATAGAATAGTGGAGAGAATTACCCTTATTTCCACAGGAACAGAATAATGAGTCCCTCAAGTGATCATACTAGGTAAGGAGGAAATGAACTATGTTATGTTGGAAACTGAGTTTTCTTAGTCCATCTAGCAGAAGATGTCAAAATATTTTTAATAATTTGGTCAACAGGTTGACCAGTTAATTTTTAATCCCATTTTTTTTTTTTATATTTTTAAAAAAGAGGTGATACTTTAATAAGCTTTCAATTCTGAAAGAGGACTCATTAGCATTAGCTGCTACATTGCAGAGATGTCCATCATGATCCATAATAATTTAATATGTTTATTGGAGTGAAGAGAATGCAGGATTTAGTGTATGTGGTGTATGATGATTTAAGATGGCTAGTAATCCAGACCATCCATACGGAGCTTTGAGAGTTTTACAAACACCAATTTAGATTTTACACCAATTATTGAAGGAGCAAATCCCTCTTTGGTGCCTTCACTTGATTTGGAGCCATACGTATAGAAAGTCTCATCACTTGTTGACGAGATATAAGTTCGAATGCCATCTTGATTGTGGCTTTAAAAAATCTGGGTTTGACTGCAATTTCTTGCTCGAAGTCATCCACTGTTAAGTGAAGGGGAGTAAGACATGCTGAAGTAGCCGCTGTTGATGTGATTATCAATGTTTCTATGTTTCTCTATATCAGCAATTTTCTTTCCGTTCTAGTTGTCAGAAAGAGTGCCCGGAATGCTTCTCCGAGACTTAATGCTCTTTTCGCTGTCGTCTTATACAAAATTAACTGAATTCCTGTATTTTCTTTCATTCTATTTCTTATTGAAGTTGTCAAATGCATCATTAATATCTATTGAAATAATTACTACTTTTTGACATATATTAAAGTTATGAGAGCAACATCGACTGATCTATTAGAAGAAACTCATATTGTCTAGAATTAATTATGTTTACTTCTTGAAATTTAAAGCTTAATTTTTAAATTAAGATTTTTTCTACTGCTCTGCTTACAGTAGAGAGAAGAGAAATTGATCCCGAATAATTTTGTTCTGCTTTGCCTTCATCTACATGAGGTATGTATGAAACTGTAGAGGTTTATTTTTATGTTTAAAACTGTAGAGGTTTATTTTTTACTATACTTTCGATTCTATATTCTTAGAGCATGCTTTAATAATGTCTTTTTGAAGAATGTGAGTAACTTCATTTAATTCACATTCATTAACATATAAATAAATTTGGCAGTGTAAGGTGAGAAGACATTAAAGAATTTATTTTTATGTCCCCGAATACAGTTTAAAATAGTTTAAATGTAATAGTTTACTTTTCAGGCTAAATAATTGTCCTTGTGTATTTTTAACCATTGAGTTTCTCCCTCTAGAACTTTCTAATGACATCTGCAAGCCAACCCTGCTTCAGAGACCAGAATAAGATCTGGCCATGCCTTACTAATGTAGTGCATGAAAGTTGGCTCTGATTGTATATTGTTAAATAAGTGAAAGTTATTTGCTGCTACTGACTCCTCTACTAACAACTCTTTTGCGTTTTCTGAATTCCGACCTGAACTAGTACTCTCTGCATTAAGGTCTATCTGCTCTAGCAACTTTTTTTTCATTTTTTATCAAAAAAGGGAAATTGTTAATCTATTTTAATGTCGTTTGGAGATTATCGTAAGATGAACAACATCATGAAATAATAGTAACAGTTTGATTATTATGAACAGAAATTGTTAATGTCTCTGCAGTTATAACTGTTCCCTGAACAAACGACATTTGCATGTTTGGGAAAACATTAATGCATGCTTTACCATTTTGGGATATTTAAGCTTTTCAATTTTAAGGTATTTCTTTTATTTATTATTTTTTCTAACATATGTTTCTTAAATGAGAATGAAATCTGTTTTAAATTGCTTGTTTAGTAAAATTGTAGCTTCTTTATCCTTTCCTAGGTCAATGTATATTTTCAAGTTAAAGGAATTATAATCTTGAAATACACCATTCAAGAAAATTTATAAACGGTTCAGTGATATTGCAGAGTTCGTGATTTGAGAAAAGTTTATTTTCTAAAATTTGAGCTTTATTCATTTTTAATTGGCTTTTTGGTCGTCAAATATATATATAATAGAAAACACAAAAACTAGTCCATTAAGAGAATATTCTTTTATAGGCTACGATTTCTTTTACGTAATAAAGAAAATTTGCATCGCCAGCTGAATGCTTGGGATCATAGTTAGTTCTTCTTTTAAAATTGGCATCATGACAATTCATGCAGTGCAGCCCATTAAATTTTTAATTAGGTGAGTTATGTTTTGGTGAGCTGAAAAAGCAGTATTAACTTTTATTTGGACAGCAATATTGCTACGCCTCAAATTCTGAGAAGTATATCATCTTCGTACATTATACAATTCTCTGAGTTTTTTTATACCGGTTAATAACGCATTTACCATCATTTTTCAACATTTTGAAAGTCTCTGGTAAATCTTCCACAATATAATGGTTGCAATTTTTTTAATCAATCTTTTTTTTCTATTTTGAAAGAATTTTTTTTGTCACCTGTTACATTTTCTAAGGGTTCTTGTAATTTCTTATACGTTAGGTTTCTTGACTATTATAAATTTTTATTTTTGGGAAACTTTGATGGGACTTTAAGTGCCGGATCTTATCTTTGAGTATTTCTAAATTATTTATTGATTGCAGAAGTTTTTCAATATCTTTTTTCTCAGCGCAGTTCACGGCGTAGTCTGTGCTTCTTATATTTCTAATAAACTTCTGATTTTTCTTCGAAAAAATTAAAGACTCTTTTAGCATATCTCTCATTGGCGCTTTGCTTTGAGTATGCGAGATCTTAGTATGCCTTTTTGCATAAGTACGGGAAATATTTGAATCAGAATTTTTTTTAAGGAAACAGGAGTATTTGTAGAAAAGTTTATTTATGAAAAGTTCCAGCGTGCTTAGATGTTTATATTCGTATGATCTTTTGTCAGAAATTAAATTTTAAAGCATGGTGACTTTCCGATTCAGCAGATTTCTTTGTTCTGAGATGATTTCCAATGGGAGTAAATTACCAATGTCTTCGTTTTCCATAGTAAGTAATGAGATAAGTGAACTTGATCTTAATAGCTCTCATGTTTAAAAATACTGAGATTTATCATGTATAAATGAAACAAAGATCAAAAAGTGGTAATTCTTTAAATGTAAAAAAATGCGAAAAATAAAAAATAATAATAATAAAACAGTGAAAAAAGGCGAAGAGTACTTGCTACTCTCGCAAAAATATTCTAGTGACAGTCGTCTATTATGTACTATTTAGAGAAGAATAAACAAACAAACGAGATAGCTACATAAAAAAAGAAAAGTCTTCAAAAGCAAATTCTTTAGATACAAAGGCATGCGAATTGAAGAAACTTCTTATTTATCTTAGTAGGGAAGTGAGCTTTTGAAGAACGACAGAGGTTGAAGTTCTCAATTGGCTTGGAAAACGCGGGTGTGAAGTAGGACGTAACGCAAAAATTTGTCCTATCTGATTACAAAAAAAAAAAAAAAAAAAAAAAAAAAAAAAAAAATGAAGCTTTAGTCTGCAGTTGAAATAGTGATAGGGTAATGGGCAAGTGTAGATCAATTCTAAGGAGGGACATTAGTAGAGATAAAGCTGGGAAGCAAAAAAAAATTAAAATAAACTATTTCATGAAAAAAACATAAAAACTTGAATTATAATAATTTATATTTCTTCATAAAAATCAGAAACTTTATAAGTTGGAAAGAAATGCACAGAGAAAATATTTACCAAGTAAATCATAGAAACTAGTAAAAATTAAATAGAAAATAGGAATAGAAATAGAAATTAAAACTTTAAAAAATTCTAGAAAATCTGAAAAACAATTTATTATGCTGTTAAAAACAAATGTACAGAAGAATCGTACGAAAGAGATAATAAAAGGATAGTATTTTAAAAGAAAAACCCTATGGGAAATTCATTTAACATTTTAATTTCATTATTTTGTAGTTTTCTTTTCAAATTTTCAGTTTAGTTATAATAAATTAATAGCCACTAAAATATTAAGAAAATACTTAATAACTATTATTTCCATTACTAATTTTTATTCAAGTATAAATTCCTTACATATAAAACCGATTAAATTTTCTAATAGTTATAAGAGCTTAGGAGTAAGATACAAAAAACAAAATAATCCACCATGTCCTACAGATACAAAATAAAGTCAACAGGGAAGAATTCAAGGTTGACAGATTCTCTTTTACAGGGCGAGTCGACCCTTACGTTAGACTATGTACTTTGCATTTTTTTTTCCATTAGATTTTGGAGCTGATAATGGGAGAGGGAGAAAGATAAAAGGGAGTGGGCGATGTCGAGTGAAGAGTTCCAGGCAATACGAATGGCACAACACTCGAGAGAAGAATGCCTGGGAATATGCAGGGTACAGAGACACTTAACCAAATTGGCTTTTTTTTGTAAATTGTTATATGATTTTGTTGTGAGTTTTAAGTGTTACAGTTGTGCTATGCTGATTTTGAAATTTTAATAAATACAGCAGCTAAATCTCGCGTATTTATTTTAAAAAATAATTTAGTCTACACATGAATAACACTGAATCAAGATCACACACATATCCTGCCCTGACTTTTACTTCAGGCAAATGCACTATTTTACAGAAACATTATATTTCTCCCGGATGAGACCTGTCGGATAACGGGTTTAATTTACAAGCCAGGGCTTCAATGCCTTTCAATACATCCGAAAAAAGGAAAGTGGTTACATTGTACTTATGGAGTTGTCACTGATGTTATTCCTTCTAAATTGTCTTCGAATCAAGCGGAACAGGCAACACATGCTTCCTAAATAATGTAAAATCTGGTTCTTATATTAACTAACTGTGCAAATAATCCCAAATCAAAGTTAATGTCATTAAAAAAAAAATCAGAAACACGTGCCATAACTAGAATAATAATAAATGCATAACTTGATAAAAAGAATACAAAAGGTTGATTTCTTGTTATTTATCTCAGTATAAATAATGTTATTTTAAAAACAACTTCAGCTGAAAATCTGAAGTTTCTAAACTGGTGATAATTTTAAATGAAGGCTGGTGATAAATTCCACTTTAATAAAAGCAATGAATATAGAAGATGTATAGAAAGTTTCGGAATTCCCTTTGAAATTTAAGAAAATCCAAAATATAATTTGCAATTTCAAATGAACAATATTCAGTGTTATAATTGTTAACTTATAATAAACCGTCTAGACAGTTTTATGTAAAAATTACGGACGGCGTTTTATTGGTGACATAGATTCGTTAAAAAGCAGTTTGGGCTAAAACACATTACTTTGATTCAGGGGCAATTAATGTCGTCCTCTTTTCGTGTTTACGACTCTCGTAAAAGAATTCGGACACGAAAAACCTAGTGCTTGACTGACGTGTATAACGGTAATGAAAGGAGAATGTAATTACTTATATTGCAGATGTCAGTTGAATTTTCTCTAAGACTTCCGAAATATTAACGAGGTATTAAATTAAACAAAATTTTAGGTTAAATCGCAGATCTGTATTTTATTGTATTTTTATGATGTATGACGAAAACGTTATTTCATTTTGTTTTTCAACAAAACATTTTTACATGTTTAGAATTTCGTGTGTTTACGTATGCCGTGGACAGTTCATACATATTTGGGATGTCATGAGCAATGAATACTGAACAATACCATAAAAGTTGTCATACCAATAACATTAACAATCCGCAGTTAATGCAGAATAATGTATTTTAAGAGAATTTTCAGTTTCGAAGTTCTGCATTAGAGTGTATTGAAGGAAATCTGAAAATCTCTCACCAGCCAGCCGATCATTAACATGAAACATTCACAGACAATCACAATCACTATGGAATCACCTTGTTTCTGTAAACCTGTAACCCAAGTTTCTCCACTCCAAGACTTAAAAATATACACTCTTGAATTTTCGCTATGTTACTACTATTCCACGAATTAAGGCAAAATTGTATTCCTCACAATAAAGCACATAACCTATTACTATGTTTAAAGTTGATATATTTAATAATAGGCAAAGTAGATTTATTATAATTTCTTAATCTGCAATAATTCTATTAAATTAAAATTTTATTATTCAACAGTATTCAGCTTGAAAATTATAAACAGAAAAAAAAATAATTATATTTTTTTATAAATTGACATATTTGTATAAAATAAAACCAGTAATATCTTACGTTTTGCAGAAAAAAATTTGCTAAATTCTATTGGAAAATTTCTGCAAACATAGTAAGATTTCCAGACTTCCAAATCCTAAAAAACTTCTCTCCATTACTTAATATTAATTTGCAAATAACAAATCTGATTTATCTAAATTTCATTTATATATTTTTATTTTTATTTTTAAATGAATTTTAATATTTTGGGATTGAAATTTTATAATCTAGAACATAAAACCAGTATATTTAATTTTCTATACTTATGGCAATATGAGGTTTTTTTTTTTTTTTTTTTTTTTTTTTTTTTTTTGCATTTAGTGGTATGGAAACAAAAGAGGCTTCAGTAATTTGTTAAATTTTTAGAATAGATTAATTATAAAAATTTAAATTTCAAATATTTCATTGTAAGATCCATCTATCTATAGTTAGTCAATAAAATATTTATTTCGTGACAACTTATAATTTTTCATATAAGAATAATAATTATTGTTATAATATAACAACAACATAAAACCACCTCATTTTATGTTCTATATTCTTAAAATTCCAAAAAAGAGAATTATGAATGAAAGCTATATTAAAGAAACTAAAAAGGAATTTTTTGGAATTAATACATTTCTCTCCAAATAATAAGCAATAACGTCCTATTTTTATAAAATATACCAATTAAAACAGTGCACACACAGCTTTAAAACATAGCATCTATTTAATAAATCACAATTTAACTCATATAATTAATTTGATGTCAAAACTAATGATGACATCAAATAATTAATTTGATGTCAACTACTATTATAAAAAATAAATACAACATAACAAAATTTAAACAGGTATTAGGGTTTCATATCTTAATGTTATGTTAATAATTATTAAAATGCTATCTATTTCATTAAACAACCATCAAACTGTTCCCATTTAGTATGAATAATACGAACATTTGCTTCTCCGAAGAAAGATTTTCGATAAATATTGTTTATCCCATTCAGAGCAATGCAATAGCATATTTTATTAAATAAAATCTCCATGTTATATTAAATAAATTGTTTTATTAATAAAAAGTATCTTTTTGAATAAACAATTATCAGACTGTCCCTATTTAACGCGAATAATATGAACAATTATTTTTACCGATGCACTTATGCGATAAATATTTACTTTTAACCTCTTCGTTTAATGTTATACTGACAATCTTTATTCGATTAACATATTACCAAACTGTTTCTATTCACTTCGAATAATACCGACAATTTTCTTCTCCAACGCCCCTTTTGCGTTAAATATTTTCTATTATCTCTTTCAGGTTAAAGTAATCGCATGTTTTATCAATTAAAATTTCTATTTGATAATAACATTATCAGACTATTCCTATTTACCACGAATATTACCAAAAATTTCCTTCTCCAATGTACATTTTACGATAAATATTTTCTTTCATCCCTTTCAAGTCAATAGAATGACATGTTTTATTAACAAAAATTCTCTATTTGACTAACCAATCACCAAACTATTTTTATTTACCACCGATAATACCATACATTTCCTTTTCCGATGCACATTATACGATAAATATTTACTTTTGATAAACGCAATCGTTTTTGCCAGATTCAAAATAGCTTCTTTATCACGTACCGGTACTTTGGAAAAAAATACACACACCGCAAAGCTCGTGAAGTGAACGATTCATGACATCCGAACAGTGCATCCAGCGTTCAACGAAGCGATTCGAGTGAAATCTTCTTATTTCCTTCACCCCCTTCCAACTGTTTTTTAGCATTATTTCCGATTTTCCTTTCCGTACTCTCTTCCCCGGCAACGCACAATGCCCAAGTAATAGAAAAATACCTATAAGGTCGTTCGGAAAAAAAGGCCCGGCGCAAATAATAAAATATTTCAAGTGTCTCTCAACGTTTTCCTGCGGGGTCAACATATTCAGAAAAACGTCTGCTGTATGATAATCACATGAGAAAGGATAGCCGGTTATAAGAATGAGGCTCCTCAGCCGATATATTGAGTTTCTCCTTTTATTTACTTATTATTTTTTTTTGTCCTTTTTCCTTCATTTCCCAGGGCTCCCTGGTGATCACGGAAGATGAACCCCTGCTCAGCGCCATTACGCCCTCGAGCTCTGACTGCTTCATGGATATCTTGATGTCTGTTAATGGTTCTGGTATCGTCGCCCTCACCCCACTCCATGAAATTGAAGAGACTGACCATTTACTACGGGAGGAGATTCTTCTCTTCCTAAAAGTTTCTTTTTATATTTATTGAGGGTGCAGTTAAATTTTTTTCATCTTCTAGCTCGGAAAGATTGTTGCATTTTAGCGAATACGTGGTATTTTCTATGTGTGGGGGCGAGGGAAGGGTTCGTTCCTTTCCTTTTCTTTTTATTGTCATGTTTCTTTCTTTCTTGATCATTCGCAGAAAATAGAGCGCACGTTTCCAAGATATTTGTTCCTTATGGTGCAATTCCTTTCATTTGCCTCGTCCCGCTTCTTAAGGACGATCCAAGAATCTGGTTCATCCAAGCAATAATAAAAAACCTATGATTCTGCTTAAATAAATGATTAAACCTGTTTAATAAATGGAATTTTATAAAAAAAGATCTGAAAATCTATCATTTTGCAGCAGTGTTGCTATGGTCTGGAGAAGTTCATCTTTTGAGATTTCTTTGAAAAAAACTAATTTTTTAGGTAAAAAAAGACTTTTAATGTTACATATAAAATATCACATATTCATTAAGAAATAAAATGTTAGTTCCGATTTAAAGCTCTACAATTTTTAATTTAATAATGCAATTTCCGTACAATATTTAATTTTACAGAAAATATTCAATATATTGTGACTATGCACGACTTGAATGTCTAGACAAATTCTAATCAAAGCTCAAAATAGCTTAAGAGAATACGTTTAATGTTATCGTATTATTTAATGAAGACGGATAAGTAAAGACAATCATTCCAAATAAAGAAATGCAATCATGGTAAACAAGTAAATATAATTATGGCAAATAAGTAAATACATCAAATTCTACAAAAAAAAAAACTTTATGGCATTCAATAGTCAAAAGAATATATCATAATTTGAATACTATAGGCGTAAATGAAGAATGAAGTATTCCAAATCTTACAAGAATTACTATCACTTTCAATAGCCAAGAGAATATATCAAAGTTTGAAAATTCTAAGCATATTTGCGGAGAAGGAAACATTCCAAATACAATAAGAAGCACTATACAGCTCAATAGGCATGGGAAAATGCCAAAAGTGATAAATATGAAACTTCAAGATAAAAGAATTGATCACCGCACTACGAGTACTTATAGGCATTTGATATACAAATGTTTAAAACCCCAAGCCAAAAAGTGAAAAGTGCTTCAAAACCATACTACAAAACATTTTAAGCTAAAGCCAAATTCTCCAGAAAATTCCTGAAGATTAACGTTATTCATGAATCATTTCAAGAGTTAAGGGGGCCTAAACTACCATTTTCCGTCAAAATTTGCAAATTTGGAATGGAGTTTTATTTGCTTGCTGCATTTTTTGGATTGCGCCACGAACCCCTAACCAGGACAACATCATGTTCAAATATTATTATCTCACAAATAAAACAAATACGTCTGAAACAGATCTTGGTATAGATATCCATCATGAAAAATTATAAAAACTTTGCAGAATTATAATCTTTGAATAAATTTTGATAAGTGTTTTTTTATCTAGTTAAAAAATCTTATGCAAAAATGTTTAAATATTGAAAAAGAGAGTTTAGATTAATATTTAAGCAGAATAAATGAATTATTTATTCAAATATTTTTCATGTGTCTAGAGTTAAAAACAAGCATATAATGAGCTCATAATAATAACAATGTTACCATGATATTTTGCATTCCTTGTTGTGCGGCATTCATAACAGGCGTGACAATGTGTTGGAAATTAAATTAGACAGCTCTCAAGATAACGATTCGTAATTTGCAGAATTGGTAATGTCTAAGATAAGTATAAATATTTTGAAATATAATTTCAAGGGTTAAAATAATTTATGATATAATGGCAAATTTTATCTCCTATAAAATTTGAAATGCTAAAAATAATTTTAAAATTGCTTACAAAATGTGGAAATTAACTAATCAACGTTAGTTCATTTCAATTAACTTAGTTAATTTCAATTTTCTTAAATGTGGGGAAAAGAACATTTAATTTACTCTTGTTTATGCGTTTCTTAGTAGGCTTACAATTTTATTTATACAGGAAATGCTTAAACAATAGAAATCTATTAGGATTTTTAAAATTATAAAATATATGAACATCAAGTCAAACAGAAGTTAACAATTTAAGTAACTAAGTTTGATTCATATTGTCGCATCCTATTTAATATTCCATTTGATTTTAAAACTAAATGTGGTATTAAAATCAAAAAGGTGAATTTCTCAATAATATGCGTTTCAAACGTCAATCATTCCACAAAATATGATAAAAATACTGCTCTTTGTATAGAATAAATGAAAATGAAAAGGGATATATTTTGTTTTGTGTTATTACAGAAAAAATATATTATACAAAATTTAAATTATTTTATCATCATTGCTCTATCATTTAAACAATTATACCTTATATAGATATTGCAAACAGATTAATGCATTGCAAACAAATATACAATACATCATTCACCATTCAGCAACATAGTTGTCTAATGAGGCACCATACTTCTATGATAATTTAATATTTTTTGCGGCAAATAAATTTCTGGAACACATCCTTTAGTATTCCGACGTCGCTGGACAAGTCACATTTTTAAATGCAAGTAACCTCATAATGCAAAGGTATGTGGTCGGGTGATCTTGATGGCCATACAAAAGCAAAACTGACTTAGCTTGAATTAGCACTGAGGACAGTGCTTTCCCCGAATGTTCAAACAAAAGTAGTCCATAATAAAGAGTTCCCATTCGTAGAATAGATTCTCTGTGTATTGCAACCTCCTATAACAACCATCCATTGTTAATGACTCACGTTACTGCTCGTTACAAACCACCATAAAAACTAATTTGTATCTTTTTTTAAATTTTTCTAATCATTTTTTTAAACTTTGTCCTGTTCTATTTTAATGAAATAAATTAATAAACCTGTTCATCATATTCATAAAGTAAAGACTCATTGTTAATGACTTTCAAAAATTAATAGATTTCATTGATGAAGATATCAATTTAAAATAAATAAAGAGCACGAAAATTTTTACGTGTACAACTTTATTCACTAAAATTAACAACTTTGATTAACCTTATATGTCTGTTCCATCTATCATAAAACAGAATTAAATGAATCAATCTAAAAATATATTCATGAATTCAAAATTAGTTTTGTCTTCTAGATCATCAACAAAGTAATTAGATTTCAATTCAAGAAATCACTGAATAATTAACTTGCTTTTGTAAGAGATGAAAAATAAAAATTAATCACTCTTAAATACGTACATAGTTTTTAATTAACCATTTGATTGTTTGTTGCACATTGTTTTAATTAACTATTTCAATTAACTAATTTGTTTAAAAAATTGTCAAACTGTTCTTATCTACCATGAATAACCAACAATTTCCTTCTGCAATGCACATTTTGTGATAAATAAGTTCTCTTATCCCTTTGAGGTCAACAGAATCGCGTGTTTTATTAATAAAAATTCACTATTTGATTAAACAATTATCAGACAATTCCTATTTAGCACGAATAATATCAACAATTATCTTTAGCGATGCACGTTATGAGATAAATATTTAAATTGAACCTCCTCATGTACGCGAAATCGCGTGTTATACTAACAATCTATATTTGATTAACCAATTACCAAACTATTTCTATATACACGAATAATACCATCCATTTCCTTTTCCGATGCACACTATACGATAAATATTTACTTTTAACCCTTCTGGTAAAGAAATTCTATTTGCCAGATTCAAAATAGCTTCTTTATCACATGCCGGTACTTTAAAAAAAAAAAAAAAAAAAAAGACTACACACACCGAAAAGCACGTATTTGAAAATTCCTTACCCCTGCACATGAAGTGAAAGATTCATGACATCCGAACAGTGCATCCAGCGTTCAACGAAGCTATTCGAGCGAAATCTTCTTATTTCCTACAACCCCCCCCTGCCCCCTTTTTTTTAACGTTATTTCCGATTTCCCTTTCCATACTCTCTCCCCCGGCAACGCACAGTGCCCAAGTAATAGAAAAATACCTGTAAGGTCGCTCCGGAAAATAATATCCCCATCGTCAATAATAAAATGCTTCAAGTGTCTCTCACCGTTTTCCAGCGGTTTCAATATATTCAGAAAAAAGGCTGCCCTATGATAATCATGTGAGAAAAGATAGCGGGCTATGAGGATGAGGACCCTCCACCGATATAGTGCGTTTGGCCTTTTATTTATTTATTATTTTAAATTTTTTTTTTTTTTTTTCATTTCCCGGGGCTCCCTGGTGATCGCGGAAGATGAACCCCTGCTCCGCGCCATTACGCCCTCGAGCTCTGACTGCTTCGTGGAGATGTTGATGTCTGTTAATGGCTCTGGTGTCGTCACCCGCTCCCCCACTCCATGAAATTGAAGAGACTGGCCATTCACTCCGGGAGAAGATTCTTCTCTTCCTAAAATTTTATTTTTATAGTTATTGGGGGTGCACTTATAGTTTGCGTTACTGTTAGTTTGTTATTTTGTGTTACTGTTGCGTTTCAGTGAATACGCTGTAGTTTGGGGTTAAGATTTAAGAGTGTTGAGAGGGTTAATTTCTATTCTTGCCATGTTCCTTTCTTTCTTGACCATTCGCAGTAAATATAGCGCACGTTTCCAAGATATTTGTTCCTTATGGTGCAATTCCTTTCATTTGCCCCGTACCTTCAGAACGATCCAAGAATCGGGATCATCCAAATGATAATAAAAAAACTAAGATTCTTATTGTTTAAATAAATTATTAAACCAATTTAATCAATATACTTATTTTATTTTTCTTAAAGCTACATTTTTGTAGCAGTATTGCTATAGTGCAGAGATTCAACTTTTGGGCTGTCTTCGAAAAGAATTGCTTTTTAAGGAAAAAAAAAATTGCGTTATTAAAAAATTAAAGTTAGTTTAAATTTAAAATAATACAATGTTTAATATAATAATTGAATTTATGTAAAATATTTTAATTGTACAGAAAATATAAAATCTATCTTGACTCTTAAAATTATCTCCTACATGAATGTCTATACAAACTAAAGAAAGGAGCTTAAGAGGCTACGTTTAATGTTAGCGTATTTACTAATTTAATCAAAACAGGTAAGTAAATACAATTGTAGTACACAAGTAAATATAATTACGGCAAATAAGTAAATATAATTAAGGCAAATAAGTAAATACTATCGTGAAGGATGAAGTGTCATCTGATAAATGTTCAAATAAACTTAAAAAGGTTGTAGGTATTCATGTTTAAAAATTATAAAAACATTGCAGAATAATAACCTTTGAATACATTTAGATAAGAGTTTTTTTTTTTTGTAATCTAGTTACAAAATCTGAAGCAAAAAAAAACAGTAGTAGAAACTGACAAACTGACAATATGGGGGCAATTTTTTTTATTATTAGAAAATATGATTCCTCTTTATTTCCATCATTTCTATCACAGCGGTTCTTTTATTTGTTTTCGTATCATTGTTTTTTTACAGTTTGTCCAGATTTTATTGTTTTTTAAAATTTGTCAAATTTAATTTTTTTTAAGTTTGTCCTGTTCTATTCCGATCAAACAATTAATAAACTTCCTCATCAAACAGTAAAGATTCATTGTTAATGCTTTTCAAAAATTGATGGATTTCATTATTGAAGATATCATTTTAAAATAAATAAAGAGCACAAACGTTTTACGTGTACAATCTTCTTCACTAAATTTAAACAACTTTGTTCAATTTTATATGTCTATTGCATTTATTAAAAAACAAAAAGTTAAATAGTTCATTAAAAAATATATTTATGAATTTAAAATTAGCTTTGTGCTCGAGATCACCAACAATGTAATTTGATTTCAATTCAAGAAACCACTGAATAATTAACTTGTTTTTGTAAAAGATGAAGAAAAAAAGTGAACACTCTTAAATATGCACATTGTTTTTAATTAACTACCGTAATTAAAACATTTGTAAACAAGTAAGGGTTAATTTGAAATTAATTATAAGAGGAATTCAAGGATTACATTTTAAGAAAACATAGTTAACTGTTTCTTCTTTCATATGTGCCTGGGGAAATGCAATTTTTCTAACATTAATTACTGCAATTAAATTTTATGTATCAACAAATTCCATTACATTTGAAAACAAATATTGCTTAATTAATGTAATTAAACACTACAAGCAACTGAGTCTTAAGACACATACAAAGGAAAATGTTTATAAATTAGTAGCTTATGCATAATTTATCACAAACCCAGGAGAATTATTTTTAAATATAAATTACCTTTCTTTTTATTTTCTATAATTTTTTAAACGGAATAAAATTTTAGATAGCTGAATAAGAAGTAGTGTTGAGTTAATTTTCAGTTTGTGTATTAAAATCAATTTATGCAAAGTTATTAAATAAAAATAAAAAATTATTTCCATTTTCAAATTTAAATACAATTTTAATTTAATATTTCTTTAATAAAATTACAAATTAAATAAAATATTTAAATATTTAGAACTATGTATTCCAAAACATAATGCAAAACTGTTGCTTGAACTACGTCTCAGTGTTTCAAGTTTTTCACATAATTTTAATAGATTTTACTATCTTAATTTTTAAAAATTTTATTTTATTTTATGTTTTATATAAACTAAAAAAAGTTAATTTATTATGGAAAAAAATTAGTATTTTAATTCTCATTTTAAGAATGACATATTAAATCTATAAGTAAAAGTTTTAAAAATATAATTCATTCTTTAATAAGAATTGTAAACTTAACCATAAAGAGGTACCTTATCAAAGCAGTTGTAGCAGTTTAAAAACGTTAATATTATATTAGTCAAATATTTAAAAATAATTATTATATTTACGCAAAAACTTATTTTTGTTGTAATGTGTAATAATTTCTACTTTACATTGAGGGCCAGATAAGTCAGATGAATAAAAGTTTTGGCATGGACGTTTGTTAGTAGTTCGAAATCCATGATAAACCATAGATTCCGGTTTAATTAGCCTAAAGTGGGCAAAAATTGACCACAGAACGACAAACCAAACCAAACCTCCTTCTAAAAGCCAAATAAGCTTATCCTTTTCTATGTATAAATCTTCAATTTTGTCAGTTACCTTTACCTTTTCATTTAAGAAAACACATATATATTTTGTCTTACTTCTATGAGTTCAAGTAGAAAAGGACAGCAGCCCTTACCAATCAACCAGACATTTAAACTCTTCGGAAACTGAACTAAGTAACTTAAACCGTGCGTTTTAGGTGGAGAATAAATGTAATTATTTTAAGAAAAACATATGCTAGTGAAAATGTTGTTCTAATGCAGCAGGCACTACAGAGCCAGTTAATCTTTATGGCAAAAGCTGTTACTCATTTAACACTACCTCCATAACGCTCTACAATCATACAGGACCAGGACTTACTTTTTAAAGTAGATTTTGAACCACTACACCGGGACTCGAACCCGTGGCACAAGACCATCGCCCATCTGGCGAAAATGTTATAAATGATAAATTTTTCTTGTCTCAATAAGCAGAATCTAGTTTACTAAGATTCAGATTATTGAGAATCTATAGTATTGAATAATTTTATTCCATTTAGCAAGTGAAAGGAAACATAAGCTCATGATTTTATTAACTGCCTCCTCTTAAACCTTTTTTCACATGCAAATAAACTCGCATAATGGCTGAATAAAGATTACTTTAATAATATCTTGGTCAAATGTATTTTTGTAAATTTAAAATAAAAAAGATATTTTCTATTGTTATAATTTTTTTTTTTTTTACTTTAAATTAAATTTCCAATATAGAAAAATTAATCTTAAAAAAATAAAAGCAATTATTTAAGCAGTTCAAAAATTTTTTCTTGGAACCATACAGAGCATTTTTAATCGATTTCTTTTGTGTATTTCTTCATTGAATTGTGTTTGATGCATTAAAATTATATTTCTAAGAATTATCATGCATTCCTTTTACTTCATTCTAATAACACATTGAAAATAGAATGAAAGGAAGAAATTTAACAAAAGAATCATCCAAATATTCATATATTCTTAGTTTAAATTACCTTAAAGATAATAAAAAATTGAGATGTAAAACAATTTGCTGTAAGAAATAAAATATCGTTCGAATTATTTATTGACTTATTAACATAAATATAATTCTTGAAATTGAAGACATTGAATATGCTTGTGGTAATAAATGTGTATAAAAATAACTACTAGCATTAACTATATCTTTTCTAGGCATAATTTTCTAAAATACCTTAAATAAACTTGAAAAACAAAAATGTAAAGTTATTTTCTTCTTTTTTCTGAAAATACAATAGATCAAAACTCATTCATTGTTTAACAGATATCAACATTATTGTTTGAATAGTTAAATTCTTTAGAGCTGGAGGTGATACTTGGATAAATAAAGCTATTCAGGTTTTTATGCTTCTTTCTATAACGAAGCTTTAAAACTAATAGTTAGAACGGAATAAAGCCTGTTAAATGGAACAAAAAGACTTCTTTGTAAAGTAGACAATGGGAAATAAGGGAAGTTTTCAATTTGAAATTTGCGTATGAATATTGTTCTGCATGAAATTTGCTTTTTGAAATTGTTTTTCAATACTACGAGTCATTAGTGATTTTGTTTAACATAAAACAAAATAATACTTATTATTCATCTAAAACATTCCGAATAATTTAAATTCTTTAATGTTCCACTTACAGAAATCCTTTTTTATAAATGAAAATTTATAATTGTATCTTTTACTATTGTTGCATATGATAATGAAAAATTAAACTAGCTCTTATAAAAGTAGATTATGTTTATGTACTTTGAAAAAAAGATATCTTTATTTGACAACAGATTTAGTTTTCTTTGAAATTATTTTTACTGCAGTATTTAAATAAGTATTTTTATTGAAGATTTACTTTATATAACAACATTTATCACATAATCTATAATTACCATGCTTTATAATAAGTATAGTAAAGAGCTAATATAAATTAATATTAATATATCCAGGAGATTCTTTTTGTTGATTTGGAAATAAAAAACGAAAATCACATACAGTTTTTGAAAAGAAAAGTAATCTTAAACAAGTAATTTTAAACGCATTTAAATATTATTGTTTTAATTAAAATGATATCCTAAAGTGCTTATCACAAAAACTTATTTTATTGCGCACAACATCAAGTCCTTACACACAAGCATATAATTAATCATTCTGTGTGAGAGAATTCGAATTTTGCCTTTATGATTCACAGTTGATTTCAGTGCTTTTGTATGTAATTTCTCATTCAATTTTCTCTCGATATAAAGCTTGTTTCTAACAACTAATATAAAAACAATTTTTTTAAAGTTAATTCCTTCTTTTTTTTCACTATATTACAGAAAGTCCTTTATGAATAATTTTCATTCATTTTTTTAAGTTTATCTAGCGCCATCTATTGGTACATATATGCAACTTAAATCTAAAAAAAACTAAAATTAATTAATTAAATTTAACTATTGAATTAATATTTAAAAAACTACATTAACATTAAGTGTCATCCACTACAAGTTAAAAAAAATGTGAACTTGAGTGGATGAATAAGAAGTATTTTATTAACAATTGAAAATTTGGACAAGAGATATATAGGGAGAGTGTGAGCTAATAGAAGGAATTGAAAAAAAAAAAAAAAAGAACAACTATCTAGAATTACAGCAAAATAATAAAATCAAAAATAATAAAAGCAAATATAATAATAGCAAATACATACGATAATAATAATAAAAAAAGCAAATATATTAGGCTATATTTCAAATTTAATTAAAAACTTTTTGATCATTTAAAATTAAAAAATATAGAATACATTAACAAGAATACTCAAACACGATCGTTTCAAGTTTCAAACTTAGAAAATTAAGAATGATAATATCCAGAAAAATAAGCTAAATTAAAATCAGACGATTTTTTATATTATTTGCCAATTTGTACTTACATTATTTTAAAAATTGAACAATATATATTAAATAAATAATAAAAATATTTGATGATAACATAATAATAATTAATAATTAAATGAATAAAAATAATTAATAATTAGTTATGAGAAAAATAGATTATTAACTAATTATTAATTAATTAATGATGAGCAAAGGAGAAGAAAGAGCAGCGGGAATATATGAATATTTCTCCCATTTAAAACTAAAATTAATTAATTAAATTTAATTAATGAATTAATATTTGAAAAAACTGTATTAACAGCCAGTGTCATCCACTACAAGTTCAAAAATAATTTATTTGAACTTAAGTGGATGAATAGAATGTATTTTATGAACGATTGAAAATTTGAACAAGATATATATAGGGAGACTGTGAGCAGATAGAAAGAATTTAATAAAAGAAATATAAATTTGCTCTCATCAATAAATGATACGTTCATGCAGTAAGGAAAATCTTTGTTTTCAAGCTCCTTTACTAAATCAAGTTATTAGGTTTTGTTTTTATTCGGGCAATGAATTCACTATTAAGAATCATTTCCACGTTTTTCTAATTCATTTTAATATTTTTGCAGTCGTTCTAAAATATTTTGTCAGACCAGTATTTGTCACTTTGAAATCAGAGTTTAATTTGTAACGATTGTAACAAAAAATTGAGAGGATTTAGTTGAGTAAAAAATTGATTTTCAAGAGAAACTTATTTCACGATTAGTGAAATAAATCATTAAGAATTTATTAAAAAGTTATTAATTGAATAAAATAAACATAAATAGCAAAAAGTTATAAGTAAGAACCCAAATTTTAATCACAGACAAATTCTGTTATTCACGTAATAAGCAAAAATTGTTTTTGTTAATAAAAGAACTGTTGAAGACAAGTTTAAGAAGAATAGCAATTCAGCAATTTATTCGTGCTGAATTAATAATGTTGAAAAAAATTAAACATGCTGGAAAAAAGAGTATTTTAATCCGTTTTTCTTTCATCAACGTTCCAAAAAAAATTGTAGATTAAATATTCATTATATTATTTCCTTTATTTTGTATTGCAAAGAGCAGTAAAACAAGTTATTTATATAGCTGTTACTTTGTATTTGTAATCGCTAGTTTTAATTTTTCTGCAGTAATACATTTAAAAATTACTGGGCATATTATCTTTAAAAATACATTCAGAAAAATTTATTAAAAATATTTTAAGGGCATTTATAATTATTTATTTTAATATTTATAAGGTCATAAAGGTTAATAAGGTTTGTTTTATATTTATAAGTCATAAAACATTTATCATGCTTGTTAGTAGCATATTTAATTTATTAATAAAAAAGAAAGATGTATGACTAAAAATATTCACCAGTGTTTATTAAATGAAATCCTTTTTGAAATTCGAAACTAAATGTTTTTCAATAAACTACAGTCAGAATATTTGAAGTATATTTAAAAATAATTTTAAAAACTAATTTAAATCACACAAAAATCATACTATTTAATCCTACCAGTAATTAGCTTGATAATCGTAGCATGTAAATGATTTTCTTGGTGATCACAAAACCTACACTGACTTCCATAAGCATGAAAGTGTCTTCTGGCGTTATGTGTTACAGATTCGACGCACAAACTCAGAAGTTTTACAAAAGCACACTACAAACCTCTACTTTTCATGTTTATAACAGCCATAAAAGTTCTTGGACACGAAAGTCTAAAAGTTTAACCTTGTTTGGCTGGCGTGCTGGTAGATAATAAAAGCGAAATACAATTATTTCTATTCCTTGTGAGTTTCCCTAAAGCTATAATTAATTATTTTTCTAATACTTCTCTCCAAGAATATTATTTTCCAAAGCATTCAAAGTGATGAATATTAAATTACTTTTGGAATTCGGTCGGAAAAACTTTCGAAACTATTTAGATGTTTTGTGTTAATTGTTTATTTCTATTGATTGCTTTTATGGCTCACATGGAAATACTGATTTCATTTCTATAAATATGATTGGGTTGTGAAATCTTTGCATATATCCATAGGATCATGATTGCTTACGGATGTTAATATATAAGAAAGTGCGATTCTGTTAAGAGTGTGCGGTACAGTAACTACCGTCAACTACAGTCGAGACAGTGCAAATAATTAAATTGATAATTATTATGTGGGGACAATTTTCATACTTTTTTATCATTCTACACTCATATTCAAGGTAGAACATCAACGACTATCAAAGGACATTATACACCCACACAACACTGTAAAAAATACTGATGCAACGAAAACTCATGCCATTATAGGATATCAACAACACGAAAAAATCACGACGTCAAATTGATAGACAATAGAGAGTTTTTGCATACCGTACGTTAGTTACCGTAGGACGTCCGTTGGTCCCCAGCGCGCATGCTCAGTTTCCTATGCTCATAGGAAACTGAGCATGCGCGCTGGGGAGAGAAAGCTAACGGACGTCCTACGGTAACTAACGTACGGTATGCAAAACTCTAATATCTGGTCAGAGGTTTCATAGTTTTCACCATAGGAAACCCGAACTGTTACAACTGAAAATACTAACGAAAGACATTATTCCCCAATATTGTATAAAACAACAAATTCATCAAAAATGATATTTTACAATTATAAGATATTAACAACAGGAGTTATCGTGAATGTTTTTGTTTTCAGATTCTTCATCATCCCCCGTATGAATTAGTCTTTCGAATGATAGAATCACTCTCCGTGAAAGTTTAAACTCTTCTGCTATCAAGACTTCCCATTCTTAAAAGTGGTCTACTATGGCATCTACTGCAATAGAGTAAATTAACTTAAAACATTTTTTCTAATCAAGATTCTCGTCAGTTTCCTAACACCGTGTAAGAAATTAGGCAAACGAAGTCCGGTTCGTCGTTCCAAAAAATTTAAAAATTATAAAAGTTATTCCAAAATGAATTAATAATTTTTCAGTTTATGCAATTGTTTATAATACTGTATATGTCATAGTATATGTAAATCGTAATCATTTTCAATGCTATAGTATTGATGTATTATAATATTTTTTTTTAAATACAAACAACGTTCATCATGGACCTAAAAAATTCTGCTGTACTTTAAACCTTTATCTTGTTAATTTCATTTGCTGGTTTTGCTTTTTTCTTAAATGCTTTTAACGCTATTCAACTTTTGAGGGATGGTTTAATTTATATTTTTAAAAAACTACAGTTCCACTACAACTCTTCCCAGAATGTTCCTAAAAAGGCATGTTGACATTAAGTTATTTACTCCAAACTGCTCATTGTTTGAGTGGAAACCACTTTAATAAATATTTATCTTCCAGCTGAGTAAATCAACTAACTGCGAAGAGGCCGTTTGCTTTTGTGCCTTTTTGCAACATTACAAACTAAGATTTTTTAACACATGAGGAGAATATTAAATAAACATTTTTTTTTTTTTACCAATTCCTTAGATTAATTTAATTTACTTCCCCTCTTTATTATTTTTTTCTTTTTACTTTCTTTTTTTTTTTTTTTTTTTCGTGATCCAAGAATGTAGATTTTTCTATTCATCTTTTTTTTTCGAAGCTTACACTGTTTAATTCCAACTTATTTTTTGCTCTTGAGTATAGAAAACCGAATTTCGTTCCAGTCTTATTAAAAAATAATTCTCATTTGCATTTTGCCTACTTAAAGAAAGCTGAAATATTTTAAGGAATAGTTTTACACACTGACAGTAAAATTATTTAATAATATTTTTACGGAGACGCTTTTAAGAGCATTAAAATATACTTAAATAATGTTAAAAGTATTTAAAGAAGAATCATTTTCTTGACACATAAATTTGTGAGGAATAAAATTATTAATAAGTAGTTAGGAATTTATAATTAAATAAAATCCAGGTTTCACTTTTTACGAAGAAAAAAATCTATTTCATCTGCATTCAATTAAACAAATCAGATACTTTATTTATATTTTAAAAGACCATATAAAATTAATTTTTATGTGAAATTTAATGAAATAATTTTATGAGTATGGTGAATTTGAATGAATATTAGTATGATGTATTTGAATGAATATGAGTATATACTTTGTATGAGTATGTATGAATTTACGAAATGAGTTATTAAACAGAAGTTTACCATAAATAAAGATTAAGGCAATCCATAACAATAAAACTATTTAAAAGTTGCAACTTTCTATTTTTGTCACAGAATCAAAATATCATCTTAAACAAGATTAGAAAGTCAGTAATATAAATATTTTTTATTATTATTCTAAATAATTGTATATTCCATATTGACTATTAACATGTCTGTATTTAATAAATACGACCTAGACGTATAACTCTCAAGCAGTTTGAATAATCCCAACCTATTTCACATTCTAGAAAATATGGACTGCATTATACTAAGTCATCAATTCAAATATGTCAGACTTTCATACAAAACCCATCAGCATTCCTTTCATCTTATCCATAGTTTTAAGAATAAAAATTGTATTTTAGCTTGATATCTAATTTTATTCATATGGTAATACACGTGTTTGTATACACGAGCAATGAATATTCTCTTGATAGACTAGCGCTAGAAGTTACATTTAGTTAGAAGCAATTCATTTCTTAATAATTTCTAGAAAAAATTTTTAAAAATAAAAGAAATATTTAATTCTCTATTTGATGGTATAATTCAGAAGTCCATATGGTTCTCATGGTGCTTTTAATCTTTCCCATATAATGTGAGCTTATCACTTTCCTGTTAATTTTAACATATTAATGTATACAGTAGGGTGCCATATATTCAGCAAAATACATAGACAAATTATTGGTTCTATAATGAGTTTTAGAGATTTTGTATAGATAGTAATTCAGTTGAACAAAGAAAAAAAGTAAAAAATAATAAATATTTAATAAAATGATTAAAATAGTAATAATAATGTCAAATACATTGTTGGATATTCTTTGTAATGTAGCGAGTTTCTCATATGCAATTCTTAGTCATAACATCTTACAAAATTTTTGGAGAGTTTATTTTTCAGTTTATTATTACAACTGGATACTTCAGTAAATAAAATACAATCATCATTGGCTTGTGATTAATTTTATATATCCATTATAGAGATATTTTGTTGTAAATGGCTATCAGGCTTATTTTATTAGTTTACTCAAAAATAATTTTAATTTAAAGATAAAATAAATATATTTATTTGTGTTCAAGTTCCTGAAAAAGTTAAGATATTCTGCAGAAATTCATTGCATGAAAACTAGATATTTTTATAAAAAATAAAAATTGCTAAAAATGTTCCATGCAGAAGTTCTTATGGTTCTCGTGCTGCTTGTAATCTTTCCCATGAAATGTGCACTTGTCACTTTGCTGATCAATTTTAAAATATTAATATATACATCATGGTACATTTTTAGACAAAGTATTGGTTCTATAATGTCTTAAACATGAGAAAGTTTGTGTAATGAATAGAAAAAGTTTACTTGTCAAATGGATATGGAAAAATAAAATGCTGAATAAACGATAATATAAATTTATTTTAAACTAAAAAGATTTGCCTGCATATCTCATTTTAGTTTTAACCTTTTTTATCGGTTTTTTCTTTCAGTTCCTAAAACAGTTTTAAAACTTTCCTTCTTTTTAAGTTTTATAAAAACTAATAAAAGTGCAATTTGATTTTTGTTTCTAAAGAATAGTATTACTAAAATAATACAATTGAGTAATTGACAAAATTTATAATAATAAATACCTTGAAAATTACTGATCGTTTCATTTTTTTGTGATTTCTCCTATTTTAAATATTAGCCATCCTTTCAGAACTGTATGTCATTTTGCAGGTTATTTATTTCATGAAACAAATTACAAAAATTATTACTGTTTCAGTTTGTTCTTTAACTCAGGAAAATAGCAAATGAAGGCTTTTAAATATATCATTAAACAATATATCTGCGTCTTTAAATTTAATAACCCCAGATATTTGATAATTTAATGTTCATTTATTCACTTCCTTATCTTTCTTAATAGTATTAATTAGCTACAAATATGTTCAGTCTTGAATTTTATAAATTATTAAAAGTAACTTTATTCATATTTTTTAGGGAACAATTACAAGAATAATAACATTTATTGTAAAAAATTTTAATTTTTTCATTATTATATACATCAAACAAAATCTCATATTGATTTTATATGGTTAATAATTAGAAATAAAATCAAAAAGAGCATATTTATTAAATAAATTTACTTATAATCACTTATCTCTACTATTTGTCAGTCTTTAAACATTAACAATAAATTATGTCTCAATCATTAGCCAGTATTAGAAACAAGATCGATAATGTCATATAATATGGTTTTCGTAAAATCTTGAAAAAATTGTACAGCAAGAAAATTTCAATTCGTTAAACATAATATTTCCTGCATAAAGTAAAAAAAAAAGGTTTTTACCCTTTAAAAAAATAATGTTCCCAGATTTACCATCAATTTTACGTTATTCAGTTTTTATTAAAGTTTATGTCATCCAATATGCAAGACTATTAAAAAAAAGTAGATTTATCATATTACAAAACAAAATAAATTCTTTCAAAATATGGATATCAAAAGCAATTAGGTTTGTATTTCTAATCTTTGAACACATTACAGTAATTCTATTTGGCATAGAATATTCGTACAATTAAAACATTATAAAATTATATAGTTGACAGATGCCTTGTAATCTTTTAAAATTTTATGTGTATAAAATGATAAAATAAAATTTCATAAAATATAGATTTAACAGCAGAATTGGGAATAGATGTAATAAGTTATTTGATAATTGTTATTTATAAAATCAATAACTAATTGAATTATGATGTGCATTGAAGATCTTTTAGGAAATAAAAAATAGAAATATTTAGAAATAAAGTAATAAAATAATAGAAATATTTAGAAATAAAATAATAAAATAATAGAAATATTTAGAAATAAAATAATAAAATATTAGAAATATTTAGAAATATTTCTAAAAATTATTAAAAAATTGTTAAAATTGTTTCTAAATTTAGAATTCAAATTTTCATAAAATACTTCCTTGATTTAATATTATTACATTTTTAAATATGTTCATAAGATTTATTCATATTTTTCTAGATCTATTTGCATTATATTTTAACTTAATAATAATAAAAAATTTGAGTTTTTATATTATATTAATGAAAGCCAAATATAAGTATGAACATAAATAAATTGCCTTAAATTTTGCTTGAAATTGTAAAATATTCCAGAAAATATTTTTATTTTAATCAATTGTTAATTTAGAATTATTTCGGTGTTCATAAAAATGAATCATCTAATTCATATTCAAAGATTTTTTTCTTATTTTAATCAAAACAATTTCAGAAAGTAAATTGTTAAAGTTTTTAACAAATCAATTAATTTTAATTTTCATAGATTAATATATATTTATATTAAATATAGAGAAATAAAATTTTATTAAGTTTAAATTATGTTGTGCACTAGTTAGACAAATTGGATTATTGACTGTGTCAAAAATTGAAAGTGTTTATTCTCCATAAAATGATTGAACGTATGAATTATCCAAAAGTGATTGAAATCAATTCCCTAAAAAGAATTTTGAAGCAAAATTAGAACAAATGAATATAACGACTAACATGTTTAATCACAGGTTTCTTTTTCTAATAGGTCGAATAGTTAACTTCATTAGCTGATTTTCTATGAGCGATATGAATATGACATTTACAAAATCTTTCAAAAGAGAAAGGATGAAAAATTATAATTAAACCACCCTAACTATTGGAAGAAACTAGTTGTTAAAGAATAAATCTTACAGAACAAATGAAATAATTTTATTTTTTTTAAATTATTGAACACTGCACATTAAGGATAAGAATTCCTTTTTTTAAGCTCATGCAGGTACATTTATTAGTCTTTTCCGAATTATCGCTAATATTAAATACGACAAGAAATTTCTTCGTTTTACCGTGGTAACAATTTGCTTATTCCCAATTCGTTAATGATCTTTGCGATTATTAATCGCAGCCATGATTAAGTATTCCGCAATCTTACATCGAAATTGACTCTTGAGACTACGCTAATTGCTGGTGAAAATTAATTATTTCCATGCCGAGTTTGAACGTTAAACTTCCTTTAAGAAAGTTTAATGCCGGTGGGTTACTTTTTCTCCCTTTCTTTCGCACTTTGCTGTCTAGATAACTCATGTACACAACTTATAAAAAGAGTTGATCTCCGAAATCAATTAGGAACTTTTTTTAATGAGCCTTATAACGAATATTAATTACCATATGTTGGTTTGGAAATTCCATGGAGCAACCATTAGTGGATTATTTATCTGGAACTTTCAAGTTGAACGGTTAGATAAGTAACGGATTTATGTCTTCCAAATAAGCATGCAAAGGATCCAAATTAGTTCTGGCACCTTTTTTTTTAGAAAATACCAATTTTTTATGCACAACTCACTGATTTTCTATTGCTTTCTGTAGTTGCGCTCAACAAGAAAAGTATGTCTTTCAGAATTCAAAGTGGTACAGAAAAATGAAGCACTTAATCATGGAAAACAAAAATTAATAAAGCAAAAGGAAGGATGGATATGAGAGGACAATTTACCAGCGGATAATGAGAACGGAATCTAACAAAACAAGTAGTTTGAACAAATAACGTTGTCTGGGATTGGAAATTGCGAAAGATAAATAGTTTTTTCGTTGAAGAAATAATGACAATCTAACAATCTACGTTATGTTTTATTACTGCATAAAGCAGTATGAATTTATTTTGCACAAGAGTTAAAAAAAATATGCTGAGGGAATGAATTTGGAAATTATATAAATAACTGAATAGTTTTCATGTTATTTGCATCATTATTTTGAATATAACCATCAATATCTTCTTATAAAATGCAAAATAATTTAAGATAATGTATAGAATGGTTAAAGACATGTCTTATGTTATTTAGTACAAATGTATAGTGTTTTTTTGTTTATAAATATTGAATACTACCTTTATCACTCTAAATTTTTACATGATTTTGGAATCTTTTCTTCAAATGCTTCGTAGAAAATGAAAATAAAAAAAAAATATTTATAGAAGTGAAGGGAAGCTATTAGAATTAAATGGGTTTTACATAAAATTTTTACATGATAGAACAATATTATACTTTTTAAATAAAGTATACTATACTTCAAAATTATATTAAATAAGAAAGCATTATTAAAATACGTAGTTGAATATAGATTTCTAATATTTTAAAATATTTTAAATAAATTAAGTAATAGATGTATTTTTATACTTTTATTAGTTAATAATTACTTTTTTAGAAATTCTATTTAATATTTGCTGTTAAAAATGTGTTGTGATTTTTTTTTTGTAAATATGAAATTCTTTGTAATTAGTTTTTACTTTCTTCGAACCGCATTTGAATTAGATTTATATATACACTGAAGTGACAAAAGTCATGGGATAGCAATATGCAAATTTTCAGATGGCAGTAGCATCGCGTAGAACAGGTATAAATGCGCAGTGCTTTAGCTTTCATTTCTGTTCAAGTTATTCATGTGAAGAGGTTTTTTGACGTGATGATGACCGCACGACGGGAATTAACAAACTTTGAACGCGGAATGTTAGTTGGAGCTAGACGCATGGGTCATGCCATTTCGGAAATCGTTAGGGAATTCAACATTCCCGGATCCACTGTGTCAAGAGTGTGCCGAGAGTATGAAATTTCAGGCATAACATCCCACCATGGACAGCGCAGTGGTCGACCGCCTGCACTTAACGACCGAGACCGGCGACGTCTGCAAAGCGTCGTAAATTCTGACAGACAACCGCAGAAATCAATGTGGGACGTACAAGGGACTTGTCTGTTAGAACTGTGCGGAGAAATTTGGCTTTCTTGGGCTATTCCAGCAGAAGACCGACTCGAGTGCCTTTACTGACAGAACGACATCGCTTGCAGCGACTCTCGTGGGCACGTGAGCATATCGGTTGGTCCCTAGATGAATGGAAAACCGTGGCCTGGTCCGATGAGTCACGATTTCAGTTGGTAAGAGCTGATGGTAGGGTTCGAGTGTGGTGCAGACCTCACGAAGCCATGGACCCAAACTGTCAGCAAGGCACTGTTCAAGCTGGTGGTGGCTCCGTAATGGTGTGGGCTGTTTTCTCATGGCATGGACTTGGTCCTCTGGTGCGACTGGACCAAACATTGACTGGAAATGCTTATGTTCAGCTACTTGGCGATGCAGCCATTCATGGACTTCATGTACCCAAACAACGATGGGATTTTTATGGATGACAATGCGCCATGTCACCGGAGGCCACAACTGTTCGCGATTGGTTTGAAGAACATTCTGGACAATTCCAACGAATGATCTGGCCACCTAGATCGCCCGACATGAATCCCATCGAGCATTTATGGGACATCATCGAGAGGTCTGTTCGTGCCCAAAATCCTGCACCATCAACGCTTTCACAATTATGGACGTCTATCGAGACAGCATGGCTCAATATTCCTGCAGAAGACTTCCAACGACTTGTTGAGTCCATGCCACGTCGAGTTGCTACACTTCGCCGGGCGAAAGGAGGGCCGACACGATATTAAGAGGTATCCCATGACTTTTGTCACTTCAGTGTATATGCATCATGTTAATTTAAAAACGTTTGTGTATACAAAAAACAATAAAAGTTAATTTTATGAATTTTTTTCCAAAGATAAAAAATACTTTGTTACAGATCGAAATTTTAACTAGCGATTGATTTATTTAAACTCAAATTTATCTTACACTAGGAAACCAATATTTTCCTTTTATTTGTTATGGATGATATAATCTATAAATATGCATATTAAACTTTCTACCTCAAACTCTAAACTAATCAGGAAATATTTATTTTATAGCAAAAATTAATAATAACAATTATTTTTATTTACTTTTTTTTTTAATCATTTGTAGATCTAACTATTTACAAAGTAAAATTATCTAACCTAAACCATATTTATTAATAAAAACTGATTATACGATAGCAAACACTTTCTCTAATAATATTATTAGTTTCATCGCATTTATGTATGCCTGGTAAAATTATTGAATTATGCATGTTTGACTAACTTTATGTAATTATAAATTCAATAATTAACAAAAGCTCCATTTTATTTTCCAGATCAATTAGCGATATCGTTTTTACAACATAGAAATTCTACAGCCTGGAGCCACACTTAAAAATACACACTGACTATATCATAACAAAGGCTTTCTTTTATACTGTTATTATTTCCAATGCCTTTACGTCACGTAATTTGCATTTACGCTAGATGAAAAAGGTTGGGTAACTATTTACGATAAGACCTATTCAAATTTATGCTATCAGTATATTAGATTTTAGCTTTGGGGTTTTATTTAATTGGAAACTTTCAAGAAGAAACATATACTTTTTTTTTTCTTTCTGTGTTATTACTTCGATCAAAACTTCTCAAATATGTCTCATTTACATATTTACGAAAACATTGTCATAAAGATCCAGTCTCTATTTAGTAAAACTAATTTGTGTTCTCTTTCTTTTGATAGATCAGAGAGTGTTAGTGATAGCTAGTGAAAAGAGAAGAATATTAAAGAGGTATTTAAAGAAACGTCCAATGAAAGCGTGGAATTTGGAGATTGATCAGGCAGTTTGTATTGCTGAAGTATCCACGATATCATTACAAGATTAATATCATTCTGGATTTATGTATGATAAAGTGTTATAAATCCATGAAAAATGTATTCATTGAATCATGTCTTAAAATATTTGTATGTTTTTGACATTTTCTTGATATTTGTGTATAAAGCTTATTATGGATGTATTGCCATGTTTAATAATTAAACAAACATTTGATTAAAGAATATTCAGCTTTTGTACAACAATAAATCACAATCTTATCCAGTTCATTTGCTCATAAAACTTCCAGCAGGATATTAGTACATGAACAATTAACAAGAACAATTTTTTACATTCATGTACAATTGACTCAAAAATTCATGTACAGTAGATAAATTTATGTACAATTGTTTCAAAAATTCATGTACAATTCTTTCAAAAATTCATGTACAATTGTTTCAAAAATTCATGTACATTTGTTTCAAAAATTCATGTACAATTGTTTCAAAAATTCATGTACAATTGTTTCAAAATTCATGTACAATTGTTTCAAAAATTCATGTACAATTGTTTCAAAAATTCATGTACAATTGTTCCAAAATTCATGTACATTTCTTTCAAAATTCATGTACAATTGTTTCAAAAATTCATGTACAATTGTTTCAAAAATTCATGTACATTTGTTTCAAAAATTCATGTACAATTGTTTCAAAAATTCATGTATATTTGTTTCAAAAGTTCATGTACAATTGTTTAAAAAATTCATGTTCAATTGTTTCAAAAATTCATGCACAATTCTTTCAAAAATTCATGTACAATTATTTCAAAAATTCATGTACAATTGTTTCAAAAATTCATGTACAATTTGTTTCAAAAATTCATGTACAATTGTTTCAAAAATTCATGTACAATTGTTTCAAAAATTCATGTACAATTGTTTAAAAAATTCATGTACAATTGTTTCAAAAATTCATGTACATTTGTTTCAAAAAAAATTCATGTACATTTGTTTCAAAATTCATGTACAATTGTTTTAAAAATTCATGTACAATTGTTTCAAAATTCATAACTGTAATTCTTTCAAAAATTCATGAACAATTATGCAAAAATTCATGTACAATTACAATTGTTTCAAAAATTCATGTACAATTGTTTCAAAAAATTCATGTACATTTGTTTCGAAAGATCATGTACTTTCAAAAATTCATGTACAATTATGTTTCACATTCATGTACAATTGTTTCAAAATTCATGTACATTTGTTTCAAAACATTCATGTACAATTGTTTCAAGAAAAATTCATGTACAATTGTTTCAAGAAAAATTCATGCACAATTTGACAAAATTAACTGTATACTTTTTCAAAATTCATGTACATTTGTTTCAAAAATTCAAGAATACAATTGTTTCAAAAATTCATGTACATTTGACAAGAAAATTATGTACATTTGTTTCAAAAATTCATGTACAATTGTTTCAAAAATTCATGTACAATTGTTTCAAAAATTCATGTACAATTGTTTCAAAAATTCATGTACATTTGTTTCAAAAATTCATGTACAATTGTTTCAAAAATTCATGTACATTTGTTTCAAAAATTGATGTACATTTGTTTCAAAAATTCATCTACAATTGTTTCAAAAATTCATGTACAATTGTTTCAAAAATTCATGTACAATTGTTTCAAAAATTCATGTACATTTGTTTCAAAAATTCATGTACAATTGTTTCAAAAATTCATGTACATTTGTTTCAAAAATTCATGTACAATTGTTTCAAAAATTCATGTACAATTGTTTCAAAAATCCATGTACAATTGACAAGAATAACTGTATACTTTCATATACAATTGACAAGAACAATTATGCACATTCATGTACAATTGACAAGAATAACTGTATACTTTCATATACAATTGACAAGAACAATTATGCACATTCATGTACAATTGACAAGAATAACTGTATACTTTCATATACAATTGACAAGAACAATTATGCACATTCATGTACAATTGACAAGAATAACTGTATACTTTCATATACAATTGACAAGAACAATTATGCACATTCATGTACAATTGACGAGAAAAATCAATGATTAAAAAATTCTTCATTGCAATGGGATGCACGTAATTTTATATTTTACACTAACAAAAATTATGAAACTAATTAATTTTTTAATTTAATTAAAATCATTGATCAATGCATATGCAATGCATATCAATGCATATGTTATTTTTTATATATATTAAAGTTTTGCATTTTGAGATTACATATTTAAATCTTATACTGAACCAAATTATTCAACCATTCAGTCTTTCAAACTAGTTTAGGCTAGTAAAATAACTTGCATGCAGTAAATGGTGTAAATATTTTAACTCTACCAAGAAATGATGTTAATTAGATAATATGATTGCAGCACAAAATTTAAAATTCAAATTACTGTCAGGCAAAAGAATCCTTAAAATATACTAGAAATTACATTTGAAACATAAGAAAACAATCTTAATATTATGAAGCATACATCACAATGTTTTATAGCAAAGCATAGTCATAGATATTATTAAAATCATCAACCAATTTATAAGAATATTTTTATGAATAACTATTTAACTAAAAAATTAACGTGAAAAGTTGGAACTGTGAAATATAAAAAGTCTTAATTTTAGATGTATTTGATAAATTCAAAAGCTGTACTATTTAACTGGAAGTAGAATTTAAATCAAACACATAATAAAATGTTTAAATACTGATTTTCACAAACATTTCTGAAATCTGTAATGTTTAATAAAAGACTTTCGAAATTTCTTAAAAATGTTTTTATTTTTTAATTTATATATATATATATTTTTAATTTATATTGAAAACATTGAACAACTTAAATAATGTAAGAATATATCTCTTTAATTCTGATACAGCCATTAATAATTAATTGCTTTTAAACAAAGGTATTTTTAAATACTACTGTGTCCAAAAAGTAAGACCAATTTTCAATTAAAAATTTCCTGGGCTTATGGAATTTCAATTTTTTTTTCTTTTTTAGGTTACTGACATTGTCCTTGATATATATCAAAATTTGACGTCAAAATATTCATAAGTTTCGGCGATTTTTGAAATGTCTGAATTGATTGAGCAAAGAATTTGCATTAAATTTTGTTTGCGGAAACGTACAGAATGTTGCAGAAGGCATTCGGTGCGCATTCCTATATCGGAAAGAAATGTTTAGAAGTGGTATAAACAGTTCAAAGAAGGCAGAGAACGCGTTGAAGACGGAGAGCCCTCTGGTCGACCATCACCCTCAACCGACGAAGCACACGTCCAAAAAATTAAAGTTTTGGTGCTTGTAAACAGTCGATATACAATTAGGGACCTTGGTGATGATGTTGGAATTTCAAAAGGATCGGACAATTCCATTTTGGGCCTCAAACGTGTCAAATTTCGATTGGTACCGAATACACTGAATTAGCCAACTCACACTGCGTTAAATCTTCCTGACTTTTTCGCCAAAAATGAAACCCATATCGTTCCACAACCACCGTATTCTCATCGTGCGACTTCTGGCTATTCCTTCAACTCAAAAGATCGCTCTGGGGGCACCGTTTTCAGTCGATTGAAGAGATTCAACGTGAATCACCGCGAGCTTTGAAGGCCATCCCTGCCGATGACTTTTTAGCATGTATTGAGGTTTGGAAAAAGCGTTGCCACAAGTACATTGTGTCCGGAAGGGATTACTTTGAAGGCGATGAAATAATTTTGGAAGTATAAATAAAGACTTTTTGAAAACAAATAGTTGGGAACATTAGTATATAAGTTTAAATTATACAACTTAGTATCTGTAATAATAATAATTAAATACATAAGAAAAATTTCCCTTATATAATTGTTGCGCTTAATTTATTATTAAGTTACTCAGATAGTGAGACATATGCATGCGAGTAAACGACGAATATAAAGAGAAAATAATTTATTATTTCTGCCGCAGATTTTGTATATTTTAACTCCATTGCTCATTAATAAAACTTATTTTGATTTATACGGTTTTTTTTTTCTTTTGCATTTATAATGAATATTTTTTTCGATAATTTTTCCCTTTTTGTATCATAAAAAATACTATCAGCTGTATAGTGAGCAAAAAATACTAATTGAAATTGTTAGGAAAATAAAATTTATAATAATGACAATTTATCAGAAAGTTTTAAATTCATCAGTTTCCTCTACCATGAAAAAAAGGCATTTTATATTTAACATGTACTGAATGTTGATTACCTAAAATAGCACAATCTGTAAAAAATAATTCAGCATAAAATTTAACAAATAACAACCAAAAATAACAGAAGTTTTATTCAAAAATAGCAAAAGTATATTCACAAATACTCCAACACAAAATTTTGAAAGGCATGTGTAGCATCAATTTAAATTAATACAGTTGATGCGAGAAATATAGTACAAAAATTTTAAAATAAAGAAAACAATTCGACTATATCATTTTTAATTTCTTTCCTTTGTATTTATTTGCTTGCTTAAACATATTCATAAGATAGAACAAATAATGACATACAATTTCTCCTCGTATATAATTATTATACATTGCCCAAAAATTATAACAATACATTGAAAAAACTTAAAATAAAATTCAAATAAAAAATTTCTTTAAAACGAAAAGTATGAAGTATTTAAAATGAATCGAAATCTAATTTTTATAAACTATTTGAGAGGGATTTTTGAAATAGAGATAAATTGTCTTATTAAGAGTTATATAGCCATACTATTATAATTGAAATAAATTCAAATAATGTTGTCTACTTACTACTTTATAATGAAGCTAAATTCTTGCAGATCCTACAATTTATTATTTGTTATTTTATAAGATTAAAGCCAAAAATTAGCATTTATTTGCTAATTTTTCACACAAATTAAACTAAATAAATTGCATTACTTTGTTTTCTTTATGTTTCACGGCATTTAAAATGAAATTATTAGTCTTAAAAATGAAATAATCATACTTGTTAAATTATTTAACTAAATTTTTAAATCGTTTATCAAATAAATGTGAAAAAAAAATTATTTTCTAGACATTTTCAAAAAGCATTGAGGCAATTTAATTATTGAAGAGGAAAATGCTTCCTATCTAAAAAGAAAGCTAAAAATTCATTAGCAAATAAAGGGAGTGTTGAGTAAATTTATCTAACAATTATGTCAGCCATTCTTGCAGATCACATATTTTTGTACAAAATAATTGGAAGGAAAACAAAAAAATATGCGTTAAATTAAATAAAAAAGGATAAAAGAAAAATCTTTTTATTTGTTCGTTTCCCCACTTAACTCAGTTAGCTGATGCCAATTAACGAATTTTAAGGTTCGTTAGAGAGATAAAAAAAATGATAAAGCATAGAAAAATCCAAATAAATTTGTAATATATTTTTATGACTTTACTTCATTAAAATTGCTTACATTTTGCTAAGAGTATTGTACAGCTACTAAATAAAATATTACTATTTAAATAAGAAAATAATGTTTTCCATTCTGTTAATTAAAGTAACGGCTTCATAAATTCGAAAATATTTATTTCAAAGCTCCCATTAACAGGCAAAAAATTGTCTATGTCGATAAAAAGCGCTTCAGGCAAATAAATTGCAAAGTTCTTTTTACTAATATATCATACTTTTCGAAGCATCGGCCAAGAAATTATCTTTTCTAACAATTTTAATACCATTTGTTAAAGCTTGTAATGTACATGCTACTGAGTATTTAACTGCGAATGGTATAAAAGATTCATGATTTTGTATAAACTATGAGTTTCCATTACTATGAATTTCCAAAAATTAAGAAAAATTGGGACTACACAGCCAAAAAATAAATTCCATAAAAAAAACACACAAAAACTGGATAAAATAATTATATAAAATAATAATAATAACTGGATAAAATATTTCTGCTTCAAAATAGGACATGCAAATTAGTAGAAATGTAATCATTTAACGTCGTTTGAAACATTGCCGAAATCAGGCTTAAATAGCATCTGCAGTTTCTAGAAGTAAAAAACGCGTAGTGCAATTTTATGACGGCCACGTCTTAAATATCTGAAAAATTACAACGAGAGTTATAGGACAAAATGAAGTGGATTTGTAACAATCCAATGTAATAAAGGATTGAAAATGAGTCCTTCTATAATTCATAGATTGTGTAATGCCATTCTAGGTAGAGAATCAGCTTGTATAAAGTACAGCCAAGAATGATTCAGAGCTATAAGTCTCGTGAAAGATTATTTACAGTTAATTACAAGAAATCGCAGAATCACTTACAGTAGCTCATCTCATATCTTCTCTGGTACCATCCTCTGGAAGGCTGATATCCAGATCATTTGTAGGCAGAAAGATTCATTAAAGAATTTGTATGCATGACATAGAACGTTGTATACATTTCTCATACTAGGTTTCGGAAGAAATGTTCTAATTGGGTAAGTACACAGATTAATTAGAGAGTAAGTCAATGGGGGTTTGTACTTTTTACCGATACGTTCAGAGTTTATTTACAAAGAGACTCACGAAGTTTCTTGATTTGACGTCAGCTAGAAACCCGCAATTATCCCAGTTATATCCATAAAAGAGATGTGATAGGTCCAGTGTGTGTGGGGGAAGGTAGTATCTCTTTGGGCTGTCTTACTGATATGTATATTAACTCAAGAGGATTTTATTGCTTGATTATATAGAAAAGACATTCTTTATTCATTTTTTAATATTAAGCAGGTGTAATTTGTGACTGCTTTATCCAACAAGATGATAATACTAGATCACATACAGCTCGGTTAGTGGGGAATTATCATTAGTAAGTTATGTGTATGAGTTGATATTTATGAGTTCATCAACATACATATATATGTATCCTAATGAGCAGGCTTAGGATTTTCCCGCCAAAAATATCCCAAATAACCCTTGCCCTTAAATTGCCCTTTGTCTTCGGATTTCTAAGGTCTTGTCCCTTATGCAAAATATTATAACAATTAGGCCTTATTTCGTCAAAAATTGTTGGCGGAGAATTCTATGTGATTTGAGTATCGCCATACACTCTCATCAATTATTATATCAGAGATATTAATATATAGCTCAAGTGAGCTGGTCATCAAACCTAAAACGTGTTATACAAGAATAAAAGAGAAATATGGAAAGAGAATCTGTTGATTTAATAAGAGATTTGATGATTTGATTGTTTAACCAGAATGAAGGAAATCAGTAAAATTATTGCTGAGATGGACAGATATTGAAATTAAGCTAGCGTAAGGAAGAGAAATATAATGGACGCTATGTTTTGAAGGTTTGATGAGTAACAAGAAAAGAGTTTAATTGTTGAATTAAATGGCAATCCAAACAATAAATATAGTCTTACTCTTCAAACTGTCTTGACACAACAATATATTTTGTTGTCAACTAAATTAATAAACATCTTTTGAAATATAGAACAACACTTTTATGCCTATATAACAATTAGATTTGATCGCATTACACATTTTAACTGATCAAATATTGATCTCAAACAATATTTCCGTTTTGTGTATTTCCAAAATTATTCTAATGTTTCCTTTTGTGTTTAATTTGCAATCACTGTTTGATTAATGATTTTTGCAAAATTCCATTAAATTTCAGTCACTACCGGATTCCCAATGAATAGTGTAAACTTCAGCTAGTAAAGAAAATAGCACCCCAAATCATCAAGCTTTAGGTTCTTCAAAGTGACTTGAGACAGCAATGCTTTAATTTCCAACTTAATTAAAAAGCACTATTTTGAGCATAGCACATCACAGAAGAACTATGTAGCGGTAGAGTGTGCATGTTAAACGTCATGAGCACCATATTGTAAATCAGTAATATTGAATTGAGATATTATATTTAAGGATATGCTTCCATTTTGGGCCTTAAGAGTGGCTGCGTTCTGTCGGTAAGGTTTTCGGGTTCGAATCCCGGCGTCGCCATGGATTGTAAATCACTTTAAATAGGTCTGAATCGGATGAGAGCGTTAGGGGGCATTTACTCCGCGTCCGTGGCTTACCATCAAGTTACATGCGCCCCCTGGGTATGCAAATAGTACCATCTGTGCAGCGCTTTGCAGTCCAAGATGTCCTTGTCTAAGTGTTTGCCAGCTGCATTACAAAAAAAAAAAAAAGCTTCCATTGTTTTCTAATACAAATATTTATAATATTCTAATTAATAGAATTAGAATATTATTCTAATTAATAGAAATTTAAGATTTACAATATTTATAATATTTCCTTAATTTGTGTAAACCTCTCTAGGTGTCAAATTGGGGGAGGGAGGAGTAGAGACATTTTATTTTAGATTAATAGCTAAATATTTGCCAAAAATAACTTCGTATTAATTTGATTCACATGAAAGTAAATTACGTAGGAGTGATTATATTCAAATACGAATAGTATTAACATCTAGATTTTGTAAATGTCTCTTTAAAGAGAAAGGATTCAACATATATTATAAAAGCACAATATTGTGTGGGGAATTTAATGAATTGTTAATGTAGGCTTATTTTGTTCTAATGCATCCAACTTCAATAATAAGAATTGCTAATTAGTCTTTGTGACGCAAAATAATCTTCATTGACATTTAATGAGCATAATCAACATAGTTTCTGATCAGTATTCATTTATAATACTAAAATAATATTTCATAATTGGATTAACATATTTTCTAAGACAAAAAATGAAGGCATATCATGATGGAATTATCTATTGAGACAAAAATTGAAAGGAATATGATTTAAAAAGAAACTAATAATAATTCGGATTAAATATTTTATTTAAGAGATATAATATGTAATGAAGTAATAACTGAATTTTTTTTTTTCCTATTCTGGCCCTTATGAAATCCGTTATTCGGCTATTTATAGAATTAATGAATGACCTACTCTACGAACTAATCAGACTCTGTCCAATTATCGAGTCAGATTGGAAAGATCCAATCACAGTTCAAGACATTTGTTCATCCGATCTCAGACATGCAATATTGGGAATATATCTGGTAATCCATTTGATGTTTGACAGCAACAAGGCAATCAATATAAATGATTGACGGAAAAGAAGGCATTTATAAATAAGATAAGAAGTAAGAGAAGAATATATTATTTAGCATTCAGCCCGTGAAAAAAAGTGTAATATATTTGGGTGTAAAATATCTTTGACGAAATCCTTGAGATTTAAGGATGTCCTGGATCAGTTAAATCTCAAATAAAAAGGATATTTATAGTAAATCCTGAATGGTAGTTAGCATGCTGTACTGTCAGAATTAGAACTATAATATTGTCCTGGAGATCTACAATCAACTGCATTAAGAATTTATAAACTTTCATCCAAATAAGAATCATAAATATATATAAGTGCTGTGATAAAATGTGAGAACAATGTGATATGTGAAGGATTTATTATTACAATAATGGACACTTCTCTTAGGGAAAAATACTTGTTTTATGTTTCCCTCTTTATTTAACTTTACAAATGTTAGTATGCTTTTGGAAACCTTTCCATTGATCTGATTCCACGATATAGATGTTTCTTTAAATTTTACGTCCATAGAAATTCCAGAACTATTTTGAAAGGAAGCACGATATTACTGCCTTGGTTAACCTGGGCAAGTAAAAGGAAATGTTTGAAGTTTGAAAGCTTTTAATGCAAATATCTTTCTAGACCCATATTTTAACTTTAAGTAGATGAAAGAGGGTTAGTTCAGTAGAGATGGCTGTTGAAAATTTACATATCGAATTTTCGATAAGGAGGTTTTGGCTTACAAGAGGATAAAGCCTATGAAAGAAGACATGAAATTTTTATTTTTTTTTAACTTCTTTAAAAAAAAAAGGTATAATGTTTAAAATAAATTTATTTGTGAAGCACGTAAGACTAGAAATCATTGTTACGATAAAATTAATTGGGCATATGTAATTGAGTGAAAAAATAAATAAAAAATGATAAATAATCTATTAATAAATCAAATCAATAAAATTAAATAATTGTCAAATTAATCTCAATTTCATCACATAGTCATCAAATGTATCCAAAATTCTATGTAATGTTAATAAATTTAAACAACAATCATCAAATTAATGAAAATTTATGTATCGGCATTTGGAATATACATTGTAGATTTGTAAATCTATATAACTTTTTCAAAATATAAATTTTCTAAAACAATACATTTCTTCAGATGCACTATGATTAATATAAACAGTATTAATTATAAAACATAACTTAATGAACATTAATTAACGTTAGTTTTACGGTAAAATTAGTTTGACATATTTTTAAGCAAAAAATAACCAAGTTTACAAAAATTAAATTTTTAAAAATGTAACATAGATTTATTAGTTGGTAATTTTTTCATTATAAAATAAAGCAGAAATTTTAAAAATCTCAAAAATTACATTTTCATTTTGGATGAAAATAATGATATTTCCTGTCAACGTTATTAACAAACTGTTCTTTTTATAATTTATAACTATTTTTTATAAATAATAGTTAATATAATTTTTCCCATTTGCGAATATAAAAATTTTAAATTATTTAAAATCTTTATAGAAGATATTATTCTTGTGCCAGTATATTTAACAAGATTCAAAAGTTTTACTTTTTATAATTTATATGGATAGTTCTTTTAGTCTCAACGATTAAAAGTAGTTTTTATTTAAATGAAGATAAATACGAATCTGCACATAAAACATAATATTATTTTCCTAGGAGAATGTAATGAGAATTTATTTATAGCATTCCTTCATATTTATTTTATTTAATGGATTCATTATTTCAGAATTTTTGAAAGTAAAACTGAACCCCAAAATTAAAATTATATAAAATATTTTTTAAGTGAAAATAATGTCTGCATTTTTTATTAAGGTGTTTAAACTTACAAAAAAATGCATAATATATTGGAGGTACCCACATTTTAAAACTTGAGAACCTGATTTAAAATATGAATTAATTTTTACATTTATATGCATTTAAAAACATAATTGTTATAAAAGGGCATTTAGATCTATTTCTTTTGAGTAACTAAAAACTTTCAAAATTTAAGATCCTATAAAAACCTAAAAAAAACCAAATTATTCACTAATGCTTACATAATCACTATTAGTTATTTAATACTCATGATACGGAATTTTTTATTTAAATAAAAAATAAAAAATAATTAGTCTACATATATATATATATATATATATATATATATATATATATAACAACAGTCTACTTTCTCACGCCGGTGATTAAGTAAAGCGGAGACAGTCCTTGTCGATTATTACCCAGGTTTAAAACGGCAGTAATTCAATTTATACCGTAGTCTGTTAACCAATCACTCCCTTTGTTGCCATCTTAATCTTTACAAACAGTCATTTGACTTAATATTTTGTTTTAAAAATCTTATCATAGCCAATTCGTTTCCAATCTATACCGTATAAGGTATATACCGAAACGTATTTGGAAGGTTATTCTGTCTATTCCATGTTATCGGAATATATCGTTAGATGCGGTTTTGGCTCGGATCCGTCCATCTAATGAGCAGGAATAACATAGTTCATAATATCCTGAGGGTACATGTTCTCTAATAAAGTTCTGAGGATATTATAATTATTTTCTGATGAATTTAATATTTTTTTTTTTATTATAGTTAATAATTTTTTTTTTAATGAATTTCCTAAGCAACCTGTTTTTAACACCCACACATCTTATATTTATTTAAATCGCAATGTAGTTTTTGTAGTTAGTAACAATATGATTCTTGTGCTTCTTAAATGATTTTCAATTCCTATGATTCAACTTATGCTCATTTCGGTTTCCAAACAATTTCTTCCTTTTTTTGTAGAGACTTCAATGTAAGCCACTTGAAGATTTTTGCATTTCGAATGGTTTTGTTGTACAATTTACCGTTAGCTAATACCAAATATCAAATAGTAGCTTTTCCCGTAACTTTTTCTAAAAATGGCCATGTTTCTCTTTAGTGTTCATTATATGTATATATACATGCAAGTATGTATATATTTATGTATGTGTATGTATATATACATATGTATGTATGTGAAACTTTATTAGAATGTACTTGATCTATATTTCCCGAACTGTTGGTTATAAACATATACTTCTACTTACAAAAATGTTCTAAATGAAATATCATTTCATACTTTGGAGCTTATTTATTTAAAATGTCAATAGTGGAGCATGCAATATTTTTTTTCACATGAGCTCTAAGAAAAATGCTGTAATTCTAAAGATACACGTATTAAATTTAAATTATTCAACATGATTTAATGGATTTGATATTATACGCACTAAATTCATCACAAATTGTAGTACGAATTTTTTGTAAAATGAATACTCAAATAATAAGTTTCATCCCATTAATAACAGTAATATATGTTATTTATAATTTTTGAAATTTTTTTTTTTTATTTTATTCCAAAATATGCCATTATTTTTTCTCCAAAGCTGAAAATGTATTTAACTATAAATTAGTTATACTAAATTATTTATTGAATTTCAATAAAAATACTCAATAATACGAGTAAACAACAATATAAAAATGTATAGACTAACTATAGAGAGCATCGTCATAAAAATTTATATAACAATACACAATATTAAATGTAGATATACCAAAAATGAAAAAAAAATTATCCGGTTTAGTCTCAGTCATCCATAATTTTCCGTTTCATTAAAACACATCGAAAAAAAGGAAAAACATCATTATTTATTGTAAAGTCTAATACAATTACTTTCCGCATCTCAATCTAGATAAGTTCAGTTTATTAATAGCTTTTAAAGATGTGTTCCCCTTATCTTAAAAGATACTAAGTTTTATAGAGGAAACTTAATATTTAAATGCGTGAATCAAAATCTCACCGAGTAAGTGATTAATAGTAAAAGAAACAAGAGAAGCTAAAATTCGATCAAGCGATAGTAGATTCCATAAAAACTGAAAATTAAAGCACAGTGGAGCCTATAAATTGAAATTTAATGGAGATACAAAATTATAAGGTAGATCTTTCAACGTAAAAACATCTGACAGTCGCTCAATCAAGATTACGAACAATTTAATTGATTTTCAGAACTTTCGAATCTTCTATCCAGTTTCATTTCAAGAAGAAAGTAACTTTTTGTGAAGAAGTTAATGGTAAAAAGATTTAATCAAGAAACAATTTTTTTCCGTATGTTTTCTTATAAATATTGAGTATCATTAAATTACTTTGTTATTAAAATTTAATTAATTAATAATTGATTTATTAAATTAGTTAATAATTGAATAATTTAATTAAATTAATTGATTAAACATCAGTTTTTTTTGGATGAAAAAAGCCTTAATATCACCTTCAAATCATATTTGAAAGATAAACGGTTTAAAATGTGCATGTGTGTTTTAATCACCACAAATTTTTAAAACTAACAGTCCAACATCACTTGCTAAAGCCAAATCCTGTTTTTATTATTTCATTTACTAATTTTTTGTATTTAATTATTTTAGGAACTCTGATGAGTCTTTTGTTCCTGTGTTGTTAAGCAAAGTCGTAGTTTCATATAAAATTAAATACTTTATTCACTATATAGAATCAAAGCCATTTATTAAGGAAAAGAAAAATTTTTACTGAATGAAGTATCAAAAAAATTCTGTAATAATTTTCGGTTTTTACCCATTATATTGAATTTTACCTGTTCTTTGCATTTTGAATTAGTGAAAATTGTTGTTTTGTCTAAAAATATTTTTATTTATATTTTATTGTCAGCAATGTTCGTCAAAGGATATGATGTGGATAAAACATCGGGTCAAAGAAATGTAAAGGAATCCATAGAATCCATAGAAAGAGGGTGCTGATTAAACAGTTCCCCGTTCAAAGTATCTTATTCTAAAAGTGCATATCATGATTATTACAAAACCTATTTTTAGACTTCATCAAGAAAGGTTTTAACTGGCGTAAGCTAAAATTATTTGGGAAACATGCTATGTAAAAGAAAGGGAGATTTTCATCAGCAAAGACTTTTCAGACACAGCAGAGTTTATAAACAGTATTAAACAGCATTTTCTTCCATCCAGTTTATGAAAAAGTCCTGCTTTTTTCTATAAATTATAAGAAATATTTCTGCATTCTGCAACTGGAAGCAGACTGCATTCTGCCCTGTAAACATTGTACAACTCAAGTAAGAAACTATTTGAAAGCATTGATTTCTTTTCGAACTTTTTATTAACATATTTTAAATGAAAACTATTCAGCCCATGGCACACTTCTATTCTGCTTACAAAACACTTCCGCTTTCTTCTATTCTGTCTTAAAAATATTTCTGTTTTCTTCCATTTGGCATGATACCACTTCATACTTTCTTCTATTATTCAAAAGAATCATTTCCGCTATCTTCTATAAAGCGTAAGTAATATTCCTTCCTTCTACAATTAGTCGCAGACTGGATTCTACTACTGTAAACATTCTGCAACTCAAGTAAGATACTTATTTTAAAACGTTAATTTCTTTTCGACCATTTTATTAACATGTGTTACATTAGCATACTTTACATAATCAAAACTATTCAACCCGTGGCATACTTCCATTCTACTTACAAAGCACTTCTGCTTTCTTCTATTCTGCTTAAGAAATATTTCTGCTTTCGTCCATTTTGCATGGGACAGCTTCATATTTTCTTTTATTATTCAAATGAAATGTTTCTGCTTTCTCAAGCAACAAACAGAATTTAAAACATTAATTTCTTTTTAAACTTTTATCAACAGGTTTTAAGTTAGTACTATTATTATTTCTTATCTTGGATTTACAAAGAAAAATCACATCTCAAAAATAATTCGAAGGTATGTATACGTAATAATTAAAAAAAAACCTTTGAATTATTTTCTAGAAGTAATTAATTATGATTAACCACTTATTACTTAATTATTAATTATTATTCACTCTTAATTATTATGAAACCGAATAATATTATTGTTTCTTTGTATATTGGTTTGTTTGTATTAGTGTAAGCCCTTTTACTTTAGGAACATTTTTTAATGACAACAATAGTTAAATTTATAAAATTTTAATTTGTCGTCCAAGTGAGATTTTTTTTTCTTTCAAAAGCAGCCAGCAGAAACATTCTTACTTAAAATGCACCCAAAGCAAGTTGTAAAGTTGGATGTATATATATCTTCTTAAAATATTTAAAACTATTAATTAGTTGCAAACCAACTTCTTTGAAGGGGTAAGTGTTAACACGCAGCATTCAAGTTGTTATTAGTCACACTCCATGACAGGCATACAAATTGCTGTACACAAGGTTTGTAAACATGGAAAACCTCTGCAAGATTGAAGCAGATTAAGTTGTTAATTATGAAATCTCAATTTTCAAAGTTAATACTTTATATTTTGCAGATTAATAATACAGGGTGTTAATCTCTGAAACATTAATTTTACGCCAGAAAGGCAAATTCAGTACATAAACCGATTCTGCCTCTGGTGACAGTATAGCCCAGATTTAAGTGATTATTTTGCAGGATTATTAATTAAGATATCATTTGAAACTTGCGAATTATGAAGTTAGAAATGGCTCGTTGAATGTATCACGTTAAAAATTTTTAAATATATGTTTTAAAATATGTTTTTGAAAGACATCTCAGCAATAATGAATTAATGCTACTTTATTAATTAAATACGTTGTAAAAATATTTATTTTATTTATTTTTTTGCTTGCTTTTTAACTTACTTTCATGAATTATTACAGTTAACTCAATTTGTTATATTTTATTATTTTAAGTTTCTTATTATGCATCCCACACGTTGATCAATAAGAAGGAGAATTATGTCTTAAAAATTATGTATCATTTTAAGTCAATTATGCCAATTATGTTAAAATTCAGTATAGTGGTGTTTTGGAAAATGCAAATTATAAAAATTGCTTATAAAAAAAGAAATTAATTTTAAAATGAAAACACTTAAAGTAAGAATTATTTTTTTCAACATACAAGTTAACAAATGAAAAATCAGATGAAAATAAACATTTTTATTGTTTATTTTTCTTTATTCTATTAACAAGGATTTATAAATATCCATAATAATTAATTTAAAATTTATATACATTACTGAAAGGAATTTAAAAATGTTGTATAAGAAAATAAGGCATTTTATCTTTATTGTGAATCGAAACTCATTCTTTATAAAGCCTTTTGAAAACAGATATACTTAAGATGCGATCTATTTCTTTCATTAATCATAGAATCTCTGTTTCAAATTTTAAAATAATTTACTGTTACTAGTATTGTTGTTTTAAGAAACACTCTTTTTTGTTTAAATGCATAGGAATCAAAGAGTTTTATTTGTTTCTCTATATTAATCAATTATTAAATTACTTCCTTTCCTTCATTATCATTATGATCGTATTAATCTCCATAATAATATCGTGATAACACAACTTTTCCTTTTGAAGTTGTAATGAATATTAATGAAGTTCTATATAGGTATGGTTGTATTGTGTAATTAATTTTAATTTCTAATGTATATGGATTTCAAAAAAATTATTATTCTTTTGACAATAGTTATATGAAACACATATACATATTTATATGGAGACACTAATAAAATGAAACAACAAAAGTGATTTTTTTTTCATGGGTGAGTTCATTCAAGAGTTTCATATTCTGAAATGTATTACGAATGGCAAAACAATGGGCAATGAAGGGAGGATATTTTTTCCAGGAGAATTTTCAGGAATAGCTGCATAGCATTTGCGTGAAAAATATGAAATAAAAATAAAAAATGAAATACGAATATAACATTTAATATTTCATATATAATTATATATTTTATAAATTATATAATTATTTAATATATATTGTTAATATTTCATATATATTTATATAACATACATTTAAAAGTTTCATAAATATTATTTATTTACCATTTCTACTACTGACCTATTTCTAACTATAAATATGTCAGGCTGACATACGCAAAAGTCATTGTTAACCAGTGTCTCTGTATCTAAAAACAATGAACTGCATCTTTCAAAAATACTGCATATATCTAGAATTTTTGACCTGAATGGCCGAGTGTCTAGCGCTCTGACGCTCGATGCCACAGGTTTCGGGTTCGAATCCCGGCGGTGCCATAGATGTTTGTAGTGGTTCGGAATCCACTTTAAGCCGTAGGTCCCGGTCTCCTATGACTGTAAAAGCGTCACGGAGCCAAAGTCAGACTTCTACCTACGGGTGCTCCATCACAACAGAAGCTGCTTCCTTCCCCTTCAACCATGAGTACGTATGGGCTCGTGGGCTTGGCCAGCCAAGTGGGATAAGAAACAACAACAACAACTTTTTGAATTATTTACCACGTGAACTCCGTACTACTCCACTTAAATGTAACCTTACTTCGTCGTAAGAATTTTCTCCCTGGACTTTGGAACTTTCTTGTTGGTAGTAATCCGTAGTAGACGCGGTTTATTTTTTGCGTGTGTATTTCTATTATTTTTATGTGTCATAATCTTCATTGTAATGTGTAATTAAAAGTATTGCAAAAATACTTTCAGCCAAAAAAAAAAAAATCAGTTTTTTTTTTTTCAGATCCAGACAATAATTCCCACAAAGGAAATGTTTTTAAAATAATAATTATTTTTATTTAAATTTAAATCTATCGAATATATTTACAAATTCAAACAACTTAAATCTAAATAAATGATAAGATCTATCGTTTGTAGTTTTCCAAGGATTAAAACTTCAAAGATAAAAAAAGTACTCCTACATATGCTTGATTCTTATACTATTATTTTTACAAAAAGAAGATTACATTTCAAAATATAATATATAAAATTCGAATATATATATTCAAAATATAACGTCTTTTCAATGATATGTTAAAAGACTAACAATTTATGCATTGTATGTAATGTTAATATTTATATTATGATATTTAATGTTAATTTTGAAAAACATAAATTTAATGTTTCTATATTTTGTGCTGTGATAACAAATGCCTTGAAAATACATATTTATTACACCATTCCATATACGTAGGAGATTTGTTAAATTTTTAATATTGTGTTTCTATATCTTTGGAAAAACTCTTTTAGTGACACTTGCGTATACTACTTTATATCCATAGGTCAAAATTATAAAATCTACATTATTATCTATGAGACTTATTTACAAAAAAAAGGATCTGATGTTTAAAAATCCCGAATGACCACACTATCCAAATTTTATCTATGGAATAGCAGTAGTTCTTTTACCGACATATTTAACATGCTATCATCAGCTTGTGGTCAATCTTCTGCATCATTAATTTATATTGGCTACCGTTATTCAAAAATGCTTTAAATGTGAGGTGAAACTATTCATTTTCTCCACACAAAAATGCATAATACTGTAGAAATTTATATAGAATGTCGTTCCTTTAAATAAAAAGGTGTAGTTTGAAGGCCAGGCAACCAGTTTGTAATTGGGTGTGGTTGGGCTGAGGTACTTGAGGCACATGTTAGATAACTAACAGCTTTATTTTTACACTTACCAGCACAACATACATACAATTAGAGGCATACAATATTTAGCACATTTAAATACATATAATTATAGTTTTCTGGAAGGATTCCACTTCTAAGCAGAAAACCCGATACTCGGTTACGTGCATGTTGCGCTAAATATATTTTCTCTTGAGGTGAGGGACTGTAAACTAAACGTTTCTCAGCTGAAGCGCCTGTTAGCGCTGTATTTCTGCTCTGGTGAGAGTCTGGAGTCCAACTAACCATTGCACCTGAACTCCACAGAGGGCGCTCTTGCCAGTGTGTAGGAGGAAGCACGGTTACAAAGTTAATTATTTTGACATTTAATGAATTTAATTAATTATTTTAATTAATTTTGAATTTATTTAATTAATGTAATGAATTTTTAATGATAACTTAAGAATCACCCTGGTATTAATTATTAATAAACTTACCCAATTTTTAAAGCAGCATTAAAAAATTGTGTTTGAAAAGAAAGCAATGAAACAACCGAATTGCAATGCTTGGATCATTAAGTTTTTTTATTTTAATTTATGAATCATTTATCTACAAGAGTTATGCAGAAATCATTACAATTTTTTTTATCTTGCATAATACGTCATATCCCGATTTAAGATTATACTACCAATCATTATAGCAAATATTCAGCATTATAAAGAACACAATTTTCATGAAATTCCTTGTTAAAATACATTGAAAGGAAAGATTATTATATCGATTATCATCTGTTTCCTTACTGGAATTTTTAAACACCTGCCTATAAATTTTAACCGAAAAAATAAAATTGATCGTCCATCCACCTACTTCGCATTAAGTATTGAAATATTAATAAATGCAGAGCCAACCACTAGGCCTTCTTCCAAATTTCCCCTACTCACAGCAAATCAGATTCTTCTTCTAATAAAAGCTCTTCCAGGAAATGTTCTTTTAACGATGCTGTTCGGAAAAATACTAGACGCTAAGTAAAAATTTTCCTCCAGACTTCCAAAGCAGGCGTGCATCGAAACGTGTCACACGTCCCATTCTCTAAATTCAATTTTCCCAAATGTGCTCCTTTCCGCTCTAAATGAATAAAAAAAAGGAGAATCAAAAATAAAAATAAGTATACAAAAGTTGAGCAGTTATTTTTTCTCTCTCTCAAAGTCTTGAAGATCGCCCTTCCATGTTTGTCTGAAAGGCTACGTCAATTATTCCGGCTAAATAGGCTCTCCGGGAAGATAGTGGCTTGTACTCCGGCCATGGGTAGGATCATTAGGCAAGAAGCTACTCGAAGACATTAACGATGTAGAAAGTTTCTTACTCTGCATCGTTTTTGCGGTTGGGGAAAGTCTTTTTTAAGGAGGGTGAAAGAGGTAAGAAAGTTGTTAAAAATCATGATGCTGAAAATATTTCAATGTCTTGGTTGCTGTCATAGCAGATTATTGTAAAATTCACATAAGCGAGGATATTGTATTCTTTTTTTGAGTTTCGATAAACTTCATGATAAAAGAGGTAAAATTTTTGTAATATTTTATGCATTTATGATTAAGACATCTGAAATAAACATACATGTAGCATTCTTCGTTACTGATTATGAGTAAATTCTGAATTTGTTTATAAAAAAAAAATTAAAAGCACAAATATTTAAATAGAAAATAAAAATAATTCTAAAAACTTATGTCGCGAGAATACAAGGAAATGTAATATTTATAATAAGCACACTATATAAAAATTTGTTATAATGCGGTACACACAGCATTGTATTATATATAAATCATAGTGAAAGAAGAAATATTGCTGAAATATATTAAAATGCATAGAATGGATAATTAAAAAGGGGAATAACTACTAATAAATTAAGTGTAAGAATTAGGTTGGTGAAGATATTTGTGGCAGGAACAATAAAGGATAGAAGGTTCGAATAATTTAAAGGTGAAGAGAAATAATTAAGAATGAAAAGTGCACAATTAAATAATTGGTTTCCATATAAAACTGAAATACTGGGTGAAATTGCAAATTAACAATTGATTTCCATATGGTATAAAATAATATGCTTTTACAAAATGAATTTAACTTCAATGCATAATACGTACACACACGTTACCTTATATATAATATGTACACACAAAAATAAAATAATAAACGTGAGTGTATACATAATATGTACACTCACGTTAATTATTTTATTTAATATAATTACCTTAAATATGCAAACTTTCACATACACACTACATATAATTAAAATCTAAAAACAAAGAGAGTTGAAGAAGTCTATTATACGTAGTAATAAAAGTGACAATTTTCCACTTTATCTGGGATAATTAAAGTTCGATTTTCGCAAATAAATTTAAACAAGCTGCTATTTTGAATCAAGACTCTTTTCATTTTAAAATGTAAATCTTCCATAGATTAATATTAGCTTCTGAATGTTTCTTCATATGCATGATAATGTCAGAGGGTAGAATGTGGAAATTATCCTCATTTCCGCAGGAATAAAAAAAGCTTGAATCTCTCAAGTGGAATCCTTCTACGTAAGAAGGAAATGGACTATGTTCTGTTGGAAACTGGGTTTTCTTAGTCACTCTAGCAGAAGGTTTAAACAATTCTTTAATAATTTGGTCAACAGATTGGCCAGCTAATCCTTCATCTCACTTTTTTTGCCTATTTTGAAAAGAAGTAATAACTTAATAAGATTTTCAATTCTGAGAGGTGGCTTGGTGGATTCATTAGCTGCGTCATTACAGAAATGTCCATCATGATCCAATATAATTTAATATGTTTATTGGAGTGGAGAGAATGCTGGATATCCCTAGCGAGTGAATGTGGTGTATGAGGATTTAAGATAGCTAGTAATCCAAAATGGCTATACGGAGCTTCGCGATGTCAATTTAGCCATCCAATCTGAGATAAGATGAACTGTATCTTGAAATAATTCTAAGAAGTTGACTATTACAATCCGAGTTTTATTGCCGCTCCATGCATGACTGTTCCCGGAACAATTGGCAGTTGGATGTTTGGGGGGGGAGCAACAATGCATTCTTTTCCATTATGGGATAAGAAATTTTTCCAATTTCTAAGCATTCCTTAAATTCATTTATTTTTTACTATCAGATACCTAGATGAAAATTAAATCAGTTTTAAATTTTTCATTTAATAAAATTGTAGCTGCTTCAGCTTTTCTTAAGTCAATCCATACTTTTCAAGTTAATGAAATGATAGTCTTGAAACACGTCTTTCAGGAAAATTTGCAAATGGTTCCGTGATATTGCAGAGCTCGTGATTTGAGAAAAATTTATTTTCTAAAGTTTGAGCTTTATTTATTTTTAATTGGTTGGATGGTCATCAAATTTATGTATATAATAGGAAAAATAAAAATACTAGTCCGCTAAGAGGCTATTCTTTATTTGTAGGCTTCGATTTCTTTTACGTAACAAGGGCAATTTGCATCACCAGGTGAATGCTTGGGATTACAGTTTGTTCTTCATTTAACATTGGCATCCTGTCAATTCATGCAGTACAGCTCATTAGATTTGCAATTAGGTGAGTTAAGTTTTGATGAGCTGAAAGAGCAGCATTGATTTTTGCTTGGACACCAATAATGCTATGCCCAAAATTCTGAGAAGTAACATGTATATCATCATCGTACATTATAAAATTCTCTCAGTTTTATATGTCAGTTAATAATGAATCTATCCTCGTTTATCAAAATTTTGAAAGCCTCTGGTAAATCTTCCACAATACAATGGTTGCAATTTTTTAATCAATCTCTTTTTTGATCTTGAAAGAAATTTTGAAAGAGAGCTTTTCTTGTCTCCTGTTACATTTTCTATGGGTTCCTGTAATTCATATTACGTAAGGACTTTTAAGTATTATAAATTTTTTTTTTGGGAATCTTAGATGGGGTTTTAGGTGCTTGATCTTTTCTTTGAGTATTTCTAAATTACATATTGATTGCAAAAGTTTTTCAACATCTTTTCCTTCTGCGCAGTTCACGGCGTAGTCTGTGTTAAGTATATTTCTAATAGACTTAATTTCGATTTTTCTCCTTCTGGTTTCTTAATTCTGATTCCTAATTTTTCTGAAAAATAAAAGGCCCCTTCAACATATCGCTCACTGCAGCTTTGTTTTTAGTAGAGTATTTCCAATATTAATTAATTATAATATTAATTATATATATCTGCAATTGTCTTAAAATAGTACAGGAACTTTGTATTCGAGATCTTAGATTGACTTTTTAAAATATCTGCATACTTATGGAGGCACGAGGATTTGTAGAAAAGTTTATTTACGAAAAGTTCCAATGTGTTTAGAAATGTATCTTTCTATGATCTTTTATGAGAATCTCTTCGTTTTCCTCAGTAAGTAATGAGCTCAGAACTTACTATACTTGATTTTAATAGATCTTCTTCGTGTTTTTCTATAATCAGATTTATCATAATTAAATTAAACAGCGATTAAAAAGTGGAAAAAAATGGATTTCTTTAAATGGAAAAAAATCAAATCAATTAAAAAATAATAATAAAACAATGAAGTAAGACGAACAATAGTTACTACTCTCATAAAAGCATTCCAGTGACACTCGTGTATTATACATTATTCAGAGGAGGATAAACAAACAAACGAGATAACTACATAAAAAAAAGAAAAGCCTGCAAAAGCAAATTCTTCAAAAAAGAATTGCGAATAGAAGAAACATCTTTATCTCAATAGGAAAGTGAGCTTTGAAGAACGACAGGGATTGAAGTTCCCAATTGGCTTGGAAAACGGGGGCGAAAAAAGGGATAAAGCAAAAATTTGTCCTATCTGATGACAAAAAAAAAAAAAAAAAAAAAAAAAAATTGAACTTTAGTCTGCAGTTGGATCAGTGATAGTCAAGCAATTTGTTAAACAATATGGATGATTATCGAAAAAGTGTAGACCAATTCTAACGAGGGACATTAGTAGAGATAACGGTGGGAAGCAAAAATGTTTAGAATAAACTATTTCAAGAAAAAGCATAAAAGCCGGAATTATAATAATTTATATTTCTTCATAAAAATCAGAAATTTTATAAGTTGAAAAGAAATGCACAGAGAAAACACTTACCAAATAAACAATAGAATCTGGGATAGAAATTAAAAATTTCTTTAAAAAATTCTAAAAATACTGAAAATAATTGGTAATGCTGTTAAAATCAAATGTACATAAGAATAGTGCGAAACAGATAATAAAAGGACAGTATTTTAAATGATAACCCCTGTGTGAAATCCATCTAAACGTTTTAATTTCATTTTTTTTTTAAACTTTCTTTTCAATTTTCAGTTTAGTTACAATAAGTTAACAACCCCTAAAATATTGAGAAAATACCTAATAAACATTATTACAATTGCTAATTTTTATTAATAAATTCTTTGCATATCAAAACTATTAAACTTTCTAATAGTTATAAGAGCTTAGGTGTAAGGATCCACCATGTTTTACCGAAACAAAATAAAGCCAACAAGGAAGAGATCAAGGTTGGTAGATCCTCCTTCAAAGGGCGGGTTGACCCTTACATTAGACTATGCACGGTTTTTTTCCCGTTAGATTTTGGATCCGATAATGAGGGAGGGAGAAATAGGAAAAAGAGTGTGCTGAGTAGAGAGAAGAGTTCCAGGGACTACGGAGGATGCAAAGATATTTAACCAAATTGACTTTTTTTTAATTTTTTTATTTTATTTATTATTATTATTATTTTAAATTTTTTTGTAAGTTGTTATATAATTTTGTTTTGTGTGTTAATTGTTGCAGTTGGGCAGTGCTATTTTCGTTATTTTAATAAATAGGACTGCTTAACTTCGTGCATTTATTTTACAAAATAATTTAGTCTACCCATGAATGATTCTGTATCAAGACCCAACGCATATGCGGCCCTCAATTTTACTTTAGGAAAAATACGTTATTTAACACAAACATTATATTTTGCCTAGTAAGACCTGTTGGATAACTCGTTTAGTTTTCAAACCAGGGTTTTCACACATTTAAATATATCCGAAAAATGGAAAGTTGTTGCACTGTGCTTATGGAGTTATCACTGGCGTTATTCCTTCTAAATTATATTTGAGCCAAGTGAAACAGTCACCTCATTGTACTTCCTAGATAATGCTAAAACTGCTTCTTACCCTCATTAACTGTGACAAATGATCTCAAATCAAAGTACATGTCATTTAAAAACAGCAGAAATATGTACCGTAACTTGAATAAGAATGAATGTATAACTTGATAAAAAGAATACCAAAGGCTAATTTTTTTTATTTATCACCGTATAAATAATCTAATTTTAAAACCATCTTCGGCTGGAAATCTAAAATTTCTAAACAGGTGATAATTTTAAATGAAGGCAGTTGTATAAATTCATTTTTAATAAAAGTAATAAAGAGAGAAATTCTACAGAAAGTTCCTGAATTCCCTCTGAAATTTAAGAAAATCCTAAAATATAATTTACAAACGCACGTGAAGGATATGCATTTCTATAATTGTAAATTTATAATAAACCGTCTAGAAACTTTTATGTAAAAATCATGGACGTACGTATTACTATTGACATAAATTCGTTAAAAAGCAGTTTGGGCTAAAACGCATTACTTTGATTCAGGAGCAATTAATGTCGTCAGCCTTTCGTGTTTACGACACTCGTAAAAGAATTCAGACACGAAAAACCTAGTGCTTGACTGGCGTGTATAGCGGTAATGAAAGAAGAATGTAATTACTTATATTGCAGATGTCAGTTGGACTTTCTCTAAGACTTTCGAAATATTAACAAGGTATTAAATTAAACAAAATTTTAGGTTAAACCACAGATCCTCATTTTATTGTACTTTCATGACGTAAAACGAAAATGTTATTTCATTATGTTTTCCAACAAACAATTTTTCACATCGAGAATTTTGTATGTTTTCGTATGCCATGGACAGTTCATACATATTTGAGATGTCATAAACAATGAATCCTGAACAATACCATAAAGGTTCCGATAACTATATTAGAAACAATCAGTATACGATAGAGAACGATGCATTTCAGGAAAACTTTCAGTGGTAAGCTTTCTGCATTTGCGACCAGCCTGATTATTAATATGAAACATTCATAGACAATCACGACATTCTTAACACACGACAATCTTAAGTACATTCATCAAGACTTAAAAACATTCCCTCTTGAATTTTCGCTATGTTGCTACTAGTCAACGTATTAAATCAAAAATTTATTCCTCACATTAAAGCACATAATCTATCATTATATTTAAAATTGATGCATTTAATAGGCAAGGTAGATATATTGTAATTTCTTAATCTGCAATAAAATATATTCAATTAAAATTCTATAATTCAACAATATTGAGCTTAAAAATTATAATCAGAAAAAAATATTTAATTATTTTTTTATAAATTGACAAATTTTGCATAAAATAAAGTCAATTTTATCACATTTTTTTGCAAAAAAAGTTTGCTGAAATCTATTAGAAACTTCTCCAATCATCTAAGAATTTAGTAAATTTAAAATATTTCTTGCTTTTAAAAACATTTTGAAGTTTCATTAATGATACCCTAAATAATAAACATTACTCTAGATTACTTGTTCAATTCAATTGTAAATAACTAATTTGATTCATCTAAAATGCATGCATTTTTTTTATAAATGCATTTTAATATTTCGGAATTGAAACTTGATGATCTGGAGCATAAAATCAGTTTATTTAATTTTCTACACGACAATACAATTTAAAATTATGTCAATTTTTTTTCTTTCATTTAGTGATTATTTTTGTTTTAAATAGAAGAAATTGTATCGTACGTATTACAAAAATATACATTTCAATTAAGTACAGGAAACAAACGATATTTCAGTAATTTTTTTAAATGTTAGAACTAATTAATTGTAAAAAGTCAACTAGGCATTTTAAATTTCATTTATTTCAATTAAATATTTCATTGTGAGGTCCGTATTTCATTATTACATATAATTTGGAATAAAATCAATACATTTTATGTTCTATATTCTTAAAATTCAAAAAAAAAAAGAATTATGAATGAAAACTGTATTAAAACAGAACTCAAAATGAATTTTCATAAGTGATACATTTTTCTCCGAATAAAAAGCAATAAAGTCATATTTTTCATAAAATAGGCCAGTTTAAAGAACACAGATCAAATGAATTTTACTTTTAACTTCACGGGTACTATTATAAAAACTAAATATAACATAACAAAAGTAAACAGTTACTTTTGTTTTAATATCTTAATTTTATGTTAATAAAACATCTCAGTTTTAAGATAATATATATTTGATTAAATAATTACTAAACTACTCCTATTTGCCACGAATAATGTTAACATTTTAATTCTCCGACTCAAATTTTTCGGTAAATATTATTTATTCCTTTAAGACCAATAGAATTGCATATTATATTAATTAAAATCTCCATTTCATTAAACCATTATCAGACTATTCCTATTTACCACGAATAATAGCAACAAATTTTTTTTCTGATTCACGTTATACGGATAAATATTTACTTTTAACATCTTCATGTAAACGAAATCACACGTTATACGAGTAACAGTCTCCGTTTGACTAATCAATTACAAACTATTTCTATTTAATAAGAATAATACCATCCATTTCCTTCTCCGTGCACATTTTGCGATAAATATTTTTCTTTTTTTCAGGTCAATGAAATCACATATTTTATTAATAAAAATTCTGTATTTAAATAAACAATTATCTGACTATTCTTATTTACCACGAATAATTATCCAACAATTATCTTTACCGATGCACATTATGCGTTAAATATTTATTTTTAACTATTCATGTAACCGAAATTGCATGTTATACTAGAAAATATATTTGCTTAATCAATTACAAATTATTTCTATTTACTACGAATAATATCAGCAATTTAATTCTTCAACGCCACATTTTGAGATTAAACATTTTCTCTTATCTCCTTGAGATCAAAGGAATCACATGTTTTATTAATAAAAACTCTCTATTTGATTAAACAATTATGACACTATTCCTATTTTTAGCTAATAATACCAACAATTATCTTTCCCGATTCACGGTATGCGATAAAAATTTTATTTTAACCTCTATATGTACACGAAATCGCATGTTATACTAGCAATCTCTATTTGATTAACCAATTACCAAACTATTTCTATTTACCACGAATCATATCAATCGTTTCCTTTCCGATGCACATTATACGATAAATATTTACTTTTATCCCCTTCTGGTAAGCGAAATTGTATTTGCCAGATTCAAAATAGCTTCTTTATCACGTATCGGTACTTTAAAAAAAAAAAACTACGCACACCGAAAAGCACGTATCTGAAAATTCCTTCCCCCTGCACATGAAGTAAACGATTCATGACATCCGAACGGTGCATCCAGCTTTCAACGAAGTGATTCGCGCGAAATCTTATTTCCTGCCCCCCCCTTCCCAACACCCTTTTTTTAACGTTATTTCTGATTCCCCTTTCCATACTCTCTTCTCTGGCAACCGAAGTGCCGAAGTAATAGAACAATACCTATAAGGTCGCTCGGACAAAAAACCCCGGCGTCAATAATAAAATGCTTCAAGGGTCCCTTACCGATTTCCTGCGGGGTCAACAAATTCAGAAAAAAAGATACCGTATGATAATCACATGAGAAAGGATAGCGAGCTATAAGGATGAGGATCCTCCACCGATATATTGCGTTTGACCTTTTATTTATTTATTTATTTTTGTCCTTTTTTTGTTCATTTCCCAGGGCTCCCTGGTGATCACGGAAAATGAACCTCTGCTCCGCGCCATTACGCCCTCGAGCTCTGACTGCTTCATGGAGATGTTGATGTCTGTTAATGGCTCTGGTATCGTCACCCTCACCCAACTCGACGAAATTGAAGAGACTGACCATTTACTCCGGGAGAAAATTCTTCTCTTCCTAAAAGTTTCTTTTTATAGTTTTTGATGGTGCACTTATATATATATTTCTCTTTTCTTATACTGTTGCATTTTAGGGAATACGTGGTATTTTGTTTGGGGGATGGGGGAGCGAGGTTAATTTCTTTTCTTTTTTCTTGTCGTGTTCATTTCTTTCTTGACCATTCGCAGAAAATAGAGCGCACGTTTCCAAGATATTTGTGCAATTCCTTTCATTTGTCACGTCCCGCTTCTTACGAACGATCCAAGAATCAGGCTCATCCAAGTGATAATAAAAAAACTAACATTCTCATTGTTTAAATAAATTATTATAGCTGTTTAATAAATATACTTTTATAAATAAAAACATTTTTTCTTGAAAGCTACGTTTTTGGAACAGTATTGCTATAGTACAGAGATTTCCAACTTTTGGACTTTCTTCGAAAAGAATTGATTTTTAAAGGGCAGAAAACCCTTGAAGATTACATATAAAATATTACTTATTCAAGGAAAAAAGTGAGTTCCAATTTAAAACTTTATAATGTTTTATTTATTAATTCAATTTCTGTACAATAATTTATTTGTACAGAAAACATTCAATTAATTGAAATCTATTGTGACTCTTAAAATTATGTCTGACATGTATGTCTAGACAAACTCAAGTAAGGAGCTTAAGAGAGTGCGTTTATTTTTACTGTATATAATAATTTAATCAAGACAGGTAAGTGAGTACAATCATGGCAAATAAGAAAATACCAAGATGAGAAATTAGGAAATGTCATCTAAAATATTAGCAAATAAGCCTGAAAAAGAATCATGTTGAAGAGATGGCAAATCCATCATGAAAAACTGCATAAACATTGCAGAATAATATCCTTCGATTACAATTTAATAAAAAAAAATTTATCTAGTTAAAAATCCTTAAGTAAAAAAGTTTAAACATGGAAAATGAAAGTTTAGGTTATTTAAACAAAATGAATAAAATATTTTTTTTTAAATATTTCATGCGCATAGAGTTAAAAAACAAGCATATAATGAATTCATAATATTATAATGTTCCCATGAAATTTTGTATTTCTTGTTGTGCCGTATTCATAACATGAGTGACAATGGGTTGGACATCCCAAGCATAACTTTTGATTAGACTGTTCTTATGATAACGATTAATAGTTTAAAGAATTGACAAAGTTTTGGATAAATATAAATATTTTCAAGCAAAAAAGTTTAAACATCGGAAATGAAAGTTTAGTTTATGAAAAAATATATTTTCTTTAAAGATATAGTAATCAGTATTACTAAGGCATAGTATTTTGTATAATATTCAGGCACAGACATTTTGTACAATATTTTATTTGTACAGAAAATATTCAATCAATTGTAATCTACTGTGACTCTTAAAATAATGAGCTATTTAAATGTCTAGACAAACTCATGTAAGTAGCTTAAGAGGATACGTTTAATGTTATAGTCCCTAATTTAATCAAGATAGATAAGTAAATACAATGTTGGCAAATAATTAAATACAATCGTGGTAAAAAAGTAAATATGATTATGGCAAAGAAGTAAATACTATCATGAGAATTGAGAAGATGTCATCTCACAAATGGTCAAATAAGCATAAAAAACAAACATGTTATACATATGCATCCTGAAAAATTTCAAAAGCATTGGATAATAATAACGCGCGAATATATTTTCATAAGAGTTTTTCTTTATCTAGTTAAAAAACCTTAAACGAAAAGGCTGCCCATGTCTCTCCCTCAAAGGCTTAAAAATATTTTATCTTGAATTTTCACTATGTTGTTACTGATCCAGGAATTAAACCAAAAATTTATTCTTCACACTAAAGCACATAATATAATACTAAGTTTAAAATTGATGTATTTAACGGGCAATTTAATTGATTGATGTATTTAACTTTCTTAAACTTCATTAAAATCTATTAAATTAAAATTCTATAATTCAACAGTTTTCGGCTTGAAAATTACAATCAGATGAAATATATAATTCTTTTTTTATAAATTGACAAATTCTGTATAAAATATAACCAGTTATATTTTATGTTTTGCAGAAGACATTTGCTAAAATCAATTGGAAATATTCTCTGATACGCTTTTGTAACAAAGTAAATTTAAAAAATTAATCAAATTAAAATTTTTTTAACTTAAAATCTAAATTTTTCTTTTTTTCTTACATTTAAAATCATTTGGAACTTCAATAATGATAGTCTAGATGCAAAATATTTCTCTAAATTACTCAGCATTCAATTGTAAATTAGTAATTTGATTAATCTAAAATTCATATATTTTTTATTTGTAAATGGATTTTAATATTTCGAAATTGAATTTCGATAATCTTGAACATAAAATCATTTTTTTAATTTTCTAAACTTACGAAAATATAAATTATGCTATAAAGATATTTTTTTTATTTAGTGGTAATTTTTATTCAAAACAGTAGAATTCGTCTCATACATTTTACAAAGTATATATTTGTTTCAAATATCGGAATCATATCATTTCGGTAATTTTTTAAAAATGCTAATTCAGCATTTTAAACTTCATATATTTTTATTAATTACTCAATTGTGAGGTCATATATCCGTGATTAGTTAAATTATTAAATATTTATTGAGTGGAAACTTATAATTTGGAATAAAATCAACTCATGTTTTTCTATATTCATAAAATGGAAAAGAGGACTAGGAATGAAATCTGTAAAAAAAAAAAAAAAAAAACTAAAAATGATTTTTCAATAGTGATACATTTTTCTCCGAATAAAAAACGTTTAAAACCCTATTTTTATAAAATATACCAGTTCACACAGCAGAATTTCTGATTGAAGCTATTAAAAAATTTACATTTTACCCTATATAACTTGATTGATGTCAATTACATTTAAATCTAATATAATAATTTAAACTAAATATAATATAACAAAAATTATAAAAGTATTAGAGTTTACATATTTTAATGTTGTGTTTACAATTATTAAGATATTATCTGTTTTATTATTTGATTAGCCACCTATTCTGATTTTCCACGGATAATACCAACAATTTTCTTCTCCGACGCAAATTTTTGCGATAGATATTGTTTATAAATTTCAAGTCTATAGAATTGTATGTTATATTAATTAAAATCTCCACGGATTAAACAATTATCAGATTTTTCCTGTTTACGTCAAATAATATAAACAATTTTCTTTTCTGATTCCCGTTGTGCGATAAATATTTACTTTTCACCTCTTTGTGTACACGAAATCACATGTTATACTAACAATCTCTATTTGATTAATCAATCACCAAACTATTTCTATTTATCACGAATAATGCCATCCATTTCCTTTTCCGATACACATTCTACGATAAATATTTACTTTTATCCCTTTCTGGTAAACGAAATCGTATTTGCCAAAAAGCACGTATTTGAAAATTCTCCCCCCTGCACATGAAGTGAACGATTCTTGACATCCGAACGGTGCATCCAGCGTTCAACGAAGCGATTCGAACGAAATTTTCTTACTTCCTCCACCCCTCTTTTAACGTTATTTCCGATTTTCCTTTCCATACTCTCTTTCCCGGGCAACGCACAGTGCCCAAGTAATAGAAAAATACCCGTAAGGTCGCTCGGAAAAAGTCCCAGGCGTAAATGATAAAATGCTTCAAGTGTCCCTCACCGTTTTCCTGCGGGGTCAACATGTTCAGAATAAAGGCTGCCCTATGATAATCATACGAGAAAGGACAGTGGGCTATAAGGACGAGGATCCTCCACCGATATATTACGTTTGTCCTTTTATTTTATTTTATTTTTTTTTGTTCCTTTTTTTCTTCATTTCCCGGGGCTCCCTGGTGATCTCGGAAGATTAACCCCTGCTCCGCGTCTTTACGCCCTCGAGCTCTGACTGCTCCATGGAGATGTTGATGTCTGTTAATGGCTCTGGTATCGTCACCCTCACCCCATTCGACGAAATTGAAGAGACTGACCCTTTACTCCGGGAGAAGATTCTTCTTCTAAAAGTTTCTTTTTGTAGCTATTGGGGGGTGCACTTATACTTCTTTTTTCATTCTTTCCCCTAAAAGACTGTTGCAGTTTAGCGAATACGTGGTTTTCTGTGCGTGTGAAGAGAGTGGGTTCATTTCTTTCCTTTCCTTTTTCTTGTCATGTTCCTTTCTTTCTTGACCATTCGCAGAAAATAGAGCGCACGTTTCCGAGATATCTCTTCCTTATAGAGCAATTCCCTTCATTTTTCACGTTCCGCTTCTTAAGAACGATCCAAGGATCTGGATCATCCGAGTGATAATAAAAAACTATTATTCTTATTGCTTAAATAAATTATTATACCTGTTTAATAAAGTTAATTCTATAAAATTTTATTTTTTCTTGAAAGCCTGCATTTTTGGAACAGTATTGCTATAGCAAAATATGTTCAACTTTTGAACTTTCTTCGAAAAGAATTGTTTTTTAAGTTAAAAAAATGTATCTTGAATGTTACATAAAAAAATAGTACTTATTCATTAAGGAAAATAAAGTTAATTCAAATTTAAAAACTGTACAATATTTAATTTAATAATGCAATTTCTGTACAATATTTTATTTGAACAGAAAATATTTAATCTATTGTGACTCTTAAAATTATACACGACTTGAATGTTTATATAAACTCAAGTAAGGAGCATAAAAGGGTACGTTTAAAGCCATCTTATTTTTTAATTTAATAAAGACAGGTAAGTAAATACAATCATGGCAAAGAAAGAAATACAATCGTGGTAAACAAGTAAAACTTGTGACAATTATGTAAATACTATCATGGAAAATGAAATGTCATCTCACAAATAGGCAAATAGGATTAAAAATAATCATGTTACAGATATTCATCATGAAAAATTTCAAAAACATTGCGGTATAATAACCTTTGAATACATTTTGATAAGAGTTTTTATCTATTTAAGAAATCTTATGCAAAAACGTTTAAACATTGAAAATGAAAGTTTAGTTTAATATTTAAGCAGAATAAATACATTATTTTTTTAAAATATTTTTCATCTGTATAAAGTTAAAAAACAAACATATAATAGATTCATAATAATACCAATGTTGCCATCAAATTTTGCATTTCTTGTTCTGTGGCATTCATAACATGCGTGACAATGGGATGGAAATTTGATTAGATAGCTCTCAAGATTATGAATTTGCAGAAGTAACAATGTCTCGGATAAGTATAAATATTTTCAGATATAATTTCAATATTAAAATAATTTATGCATATAATGTCAAATTTTTATCTCCTATAAAATTTGAAATGCTAAAAGGAATTTTAAAGGTGGAAACTAACTAATCAACGTTACTTAATTTCAATTAAATTAGTTTACTTAGTATATTTTAATTTACTTAAATGTGTGAAAAACGAGATTTAATTTTCTCACGTTTAGGCTTTTCGTTGTAAGCTTACAATTTTGTTTGTACAGGAAATGTTTAAACAATAGAAATCTATTATGATTCTTAAAATTTTACAATTCATGAACATCAAGACAAAAAGAAGTTAGAAATTTAAGTAACTAAGTTTCATTCATATTGTCGCATCCTATTTAATATTCCATTTGATTTTAATACGAAATATGGTAATAAACTCAAAAAGGTGAATTTCTCATTAATACGCACGTCGATTCAAAAGTCATACCTAAATTGAAAAGTCAATAATTCAAAAAATACGATAAAAATACTGCTCTTTGTATAGAATAAATGAAACGAAATCGCATGTTATACTAGCAATCTTTATTATATTAGCCAATTACCAAACTACTATATTTCTATTTACCAGAATCATACCATCCATTTGCTTTTTCGATGCACATTATGCGAAAAATATTTACTTTTATTCCCTATTGGTAAACGAAATCGTATTTGCCAGATACAAAATAGCTTCTTTATCACGTACAGGTACTTTAAAAGAAAAAATACACACACACCGAAAAGCACGTATCTTGAAATTCCTTCCCCCTGCACAAGAAATAAATGATTCATGACATCCGAACGGGGCATCCAGCGTTCAGCGAAGCGATCTTGGACTTGGACGCCGAGCGAAATCTTACGACGCTACAGTGGTTTTAGTTCCCCCTTCGAACCCTTTTTTTAACGTTATTTCCGATTTCCCTTTCCCATACTTTCTTCCCCGGCAACGCACAGCGCCATACAACAATACCTGTAAGGTCGCTTGGAAGAAAAGCCCCGGCGTAAATAATAAAACTCTTCAAGTGTCCTCACCGTTTTCCTGCTGGGCCAACATATTCAGAAAAAAGGCTGCCCTATGATAATCATATGAGAAAGGATAGCGGGCTATGAGGACAATCCACCGATATATTGCTTTTGTCCTTTTATTTATTTATTTTGTTCCTTTTTTCTCCATTTCCCAGGGCTCCCTGGTGATCACGGGCGATTAATCCCTGCTCCGCGCCATTACGCCCTCGAGCTCTGACTGCTTCATGGAGATGTTGATGTCTGTTAACGGCTCTGGTATCGTCACGCTCACCCCACTCGATGAAATTGAAGAGACTGACCATTTACACCGGGTGAAGATTCTTCCCTTCCTAAAAGTTTCTTTTTATAGTTATTGGTTCACTTATACTTTTTTTTTCTTTTCTTCTGTTGCATTTTAGCGAATACGTGTTATTATGTGGTGGGTGGGTTGTATATGTACAAGAAATCGCCTGTTATACTAGCAATCTCTATTTGATTAACCAGTTACCAAATTATTTCTATTTACCACGAATCATACCAACCGTTTCCTTTTCCGATGCACATTATACGATAAATATTTACTTTTATCCATTACTGGTAAGGGAAATCGTATTTGCCAGATTCAGAATATCTTCTTTATAATTTACCGGTACTTTGAAAAAAAAATACTACACACACCGAAAAGCACGTACCTGAAAATTCCTTCCCCCTGAAGTAAACGATTCATGACATCCGAACGATGCATCCAGCGTTCAGCGAAGCGATTCGAGCGAAATCTTCTTATTTCCTCCACCCCGTTCCAACCCC
>BPLQ01015684.1:0-38339 GCA_021605075.1 Caerostris darwini
TGTGATGTTGATGCGATTTGTGCGACAAAAATATTACAATATTTGTTTCAATGTGACAATATTCTGTATACTTTGATTCCTGTTTATGGAAAGCAATCTTTGGAAGAAGCTTTCATTCGGCACAAAGATCAAACAAAATGTGTAGTTATGTTAAACTGTGGATGTAAAATAGATATTGTTGAAACTTTAGATCCTCCTGAAGATATGGTGTTTTTTATTGCAGACAGTCATAGGCCAATAAATGTTTATAACATTTATAGTGAATCGCAAATTGACTGTTGATGAATTTAGATGATTGTGAGGGTATTCCTGCATACAATGATATATTCAGAGATGCTGATAGTGATGATGATGAGGAAGAAGGAACATCCAGTGATGAAGTGATAATGAAACGCAGAGAGAAAAGATTGTGGGAAGAAAATAGAAACAAGATTATGTTCGATTATTCCCAAATTAGTTATCATGGTGAACCAGCATCTTTACTAATGTTTGATTTAGCCTGGAAAATGTTCAGAGACAACAATGATTTACTTTGGTGGGCCATCATTGGACTTACAGAACAGTTAGTTATGGACAAAATTGAACAAGATAAGTATATTATTAGTGCTAGCAATATGCAAAGTCATGTAGCTCGTCTTAATCGTGTTGATACTTCCTCCTCAAATACAGCTAGCGGTATGAAAGTCACTTTTGATAAAGAACTGAATTTGGCTTTATATAGACATTGGTCTTTATATGACAGCATAATGAATTCAAGGTATACAGCATGCAAGTTCAAGCTTTGGAGTTTCAAAGGGCAAAAGAGAATGTTAGAATTTCTTGCTGAAATTGGTCTACCATTGTTTCAGTGTAAGCAGAAGTTTTCAGCAATGGACATGGAATATCGAAACGATGTCAGTACGTGGATGGAAGATTTGTCTGATAAATATAAGCTTGATAAAATTATATATGGTGCTTTTATTTCCCAGTGTGGCTTCAAAGGAAAATTTAGTGCTTCTGATGTTGTATTAGCTATAAATGCCTTGTTAGAATCTATTGACAAGGAAAAAACAATAACTGACAAATTTCTTGATGCTCTTTATGCTTTAAGCAAAGGTGAAGTGAATGCAATTAAAAAGGGAATTGATCTTGCTAAATTGAGATTGGTTGCTATTTTTCGTCAAGTTCAAATATTTATTGATATGAAACAAATTATTAACCCTGGTCCATTTATGTATGCTATTGTTCCAAATACTACACATGATAGCAAATATTTTAGTCTTCCAGGATGTCTGTCAATGCTTGCTCACTTTACATTAGAAGCTCATGTTAATAACACTCGAAATAGACGAGTTACTTCTTTACCTTTACTGCTGTTTGCTCCAGATGATTCTGATTCTAATCGCTGTATTGTAATAGGTATTCCTCCTGTTTCTGCGCAATCACCTAAAAATTTCTTTGCTAAAGCTTTTGAACAAGCCGCAGAGCAAAGTAGAATCAATATTTCACAAGATCTTTTTGTCGAGTCTGTTATTTACATTCATAAAAATGACCAAGCTAAGTTTCTAAGTGCTTTATTTTTGTTACTAAGCTAATAAAAATATATAATTTAGTTTTGTGTCTGTGTATATAAGGAATTTTAAGTTATTTGTAATGTATTTATTATATATCTTTATGGTTGAAAGCGTATATTATGCATGTGATGAATTTTAATATTATTTATATCGTAAAATATATTGAATAATAATTTATATTTATTGAATGCTCTTATTGAACTTGAATTGTAGATATCAAGCAGCTTCATTAAGTGATGGTCGTTCTGGTTACTGGTGACAGATTAATTTATAATGGATAAAAAAATAAAGTTTTTTGCATTTCTTTAACTTATTAAAATTAACAGTTAGACATTTTCTGATGAGAATGCTTAATTTGTATAAATGTCTTTTAGTCATATTTATGGCATACCTAATCTATATAAATAAACATTTTTAGTATCATCCATTTTGTCATTATTTTGTTTAATTTTTCATTGTGATTGTAATCTGATTAACCTGTTAAAAAGACATAAATAAAAAAAAAATTCTTATAATATATAACTTTAAACTGTAAATATATTTAAGGGTAATTATTTTATAAAAAGGAATTCCAATTCATTAAAATAGATTTTATTGTATCCTTTATAAAGTTTAAAAATAGGGTCTTTTTAATTTGGAAATGGGAAAAGGTATTTATAAGCCTAGTTATAATACCTGGTATGTTATTGTCTATAACATGATATATTGGTAATTAGAAACAAAAAATAATCAAACATATTTCATATTGAGTATTTATAATGTGCAGTTTTATTAAAAAAATTATTTAAAGTCATAAAATTTAATTTTTTCAATTAATGTTGTTAACATATTAAGTTAAATATATAGTTGTATCATTTACATTTGGATATAATGTACATAAATCGGCTTTGGTAGATATTTATTTCATTGTTTTGTTGGTATATTTACAACAAACAATTCAACTATTTTTCTGTTAAGAATAAAATTTTATTCATGTTTTTACAGTGACTAGTAAATGAGTAATGTTTGGTTTTAATAGTTTTATATTAGAAATCCTATAACCTTAAATAATGTTTTTGGTATATTTTACAATTAAAATTTATTTCTGAATTACATGATATACTTTTTAAATTATGAGATAATTTTTTCTGCAAATTAATTTTTTTAATTAATGCTAACCTTGGCATCTCTTTTTTAACTTAACTTAATTACAATGCTGTGTGATGTCAATGTAAAAGAAATACAAATTAATTACAATGCTGTATGATTTCAATATAAAAAGACATAGAAATCATAAAGATTTTATACTTTTTCATAATCAATGCAATTATTAATAATATTATTAAATGTTAAATTGAACCATCAATGAAAATTCTTTCTTAAAAAGATTATATATATTATTAATGCAAAAGATTTGAAAAGATTAATTTTAAATGTTTTAAATAATTATTTTAGCATTTAAAAATTATTGAATCTGATTACTATAGTGTGTATTTTTTCTATTGCTAAAAAGTAGTTTAGTGTTTTTATATATTTTTTTAATTTGTTATAATTAATAGAATTGAGTGTGAAAATTTGTGATTAATGATTTATTTAATTATTGCTGATATTATTAATATTAAGCAAAGTGTCATTACTTAAACAAAAAATATTTCTCTAACAAGGTAAAAATCCACTTTGCAAATTAAGTCTTGTGACAGCTTTTAGAAGTATATATTTTTAAATAAAAGTTTTTGTTTTTTCCATTCGGTTTTACTTTTGAAATACTTAAACATAATTATTCAGTATGGATTAGGCAGTGCATTATTTATATAAAGTTTTTAAACATCTAAAGATTCTGCTTAACACTTTATTTTAAAGTTATTTAAATGTTTAATGATGATTAAATGTAAAATATTTGTGACATTTGTTTAAGATAGCATCATTAAGGAATTTTTTTTAAATGTGCAGTTCTTTCTTTCTTTTTTATTTATTCAAAAAGAAAGAATTTTGAGTAAACATGACTTCAAAATGCATTGAACTGTGTTTTGCTTGATTATAGGACGAATATGTACTGAAATTAAGTATGAAAAAAATTAAATAATACTAAGAAAAGATAATGCTAATGTAAAAATAATAATTTATTTATTTCCATTAATAATTTTCTACATAAAAAAAAAGCATTTGTTAAGAACAAGTATTAAGAAATTCTACATTAAAACTTTAAAAAAAATTTTTTTGACAGATTAAACATCTATTAATTACTTTAATTTTAAATATATTTGAACTTTAAAAAATTTTTTTTTTTTTTAAAAGTGGATTAAAAATGTAAAATTTTTAACTAATTTTATTTGAAATATCAAAATCCTTTTAAAAGGCATTTATTTTCATTGCAGAGCATATTATTGATTCAAGTTCATTTCTGGTAGTAATATCAATAAATTATTTCTACATCATAGCTTAGCCATAAAAGTCTCAAAAACATGTAACAAAATTACAAACTTAGTGGTAATTCTTTCTCCTCAGAACTGAAGACATAACTTATTTTCATTCATGTTAAAATAAGTTTTATTTTCTCATTTTGAAATTAAATTTTCAATTTTTCAAAAATTTGAATTTTTTAAACTTGTTTTAATATCATATTTTGTAAATGTTAACATTGATTACAACCATTGCTATCCAGAATTTATTACAATAGTTCAAGTGAGTTTAATAATTATATAAGTACATTAACTGTATTATCATGGATATAGTGTTGTGAATGATATTAGTGCCTTCATATTTCTGTTAATACAGGAAATGAATTAAAATAAAATTTGATGTAAGCTTTTGTAACTTTAAAAATAAATAAATCATGGCTGAATTCAAACTGATGATAAAAGTTTTTTAATAATTTCTTTATTAATCAACTGTGGTGCTAAGCAAATTTCGTTATTGATTTTTAAATTGATTTCTTGAAGCTGTACTGAATATTTTCAAGTCATCTTATGAAAATTATTAAATTTGTAACATTATTATTTTACATTATTCTAAATTATTTAAAAATAAGTTTTTTTTCTCATGGTTAATTTTTTGAAAGCAATAATAATTAAATTTTAAGCGTATTCGAATTGGAAATGCTACTTTTTCATTATATAAACAATTTTTTTTTTTTTTTTTTTTTTTCAAATTAATACACGTGTTTATTTTGCTAGGTATATTTGAAAAGTTCTAAAGTTGGTTTTGTTGTTATGTTATTGATATATGGCTTATTCATTATTTAATGCTGTATTGCAGCTTTTTGAACATTAATATCTTATGTCTAATTAGATAAAATAAATTTTTTTTTAAGGTGCTTGATGCACCATTCATAAAAATATGATTTTCTTAATTATATTAAATAAAATTAAAAATATAGATCAGTTCCAAAGATGTACTTAATAAATAATACAATCAAGCATCTGAAAAAACAGGAAATATTTTTTGGCTGTGTTTATAAATTTTTCTGATTAAATTTCTTATAGAGTAGATTTGTTTTCTTTTCTAAAGACATCATGAACCTGTTGGGTTTTTTTAACAATAAAATTGAACAAAAGTGTGGAAATTAAAAATTATATTTCTTTTTGTAAATTTATAATTTTAATATAATCTTTGAATATTAGTATAATCTTCCTTTTCTGAATTATTAAATCTTATAGCTTAGCATTGAATCTTTTATAATTCAAAGTTTTAAGATTATTCAAAAATAATAAATAAAATTATTAAAAATAAATTATTTAAAAATCAGTTCCAATGATGACATAATAAATAATACAATCAAGCATCTGGAAAAAGATAAAATAATATTTTTAGGCTGTATTTATAAATTTTTCCCATTAAATTTCTTGTAGAGTAAATTTCTTCGCTTTTCTTTTATTTTATGACAAGATGGATTTTTTAAATAATAAAATTAATTAAAATTGTGGCAATATAAATTATATTTATTTTTTTAAATTTATAAATTAATATAGCCTTTAAACATTATATATAATTCCTTGTTTAAAAACTTAATCTTTTATAATTTGCAGTTTGAAGATTTTTTTTTTTTTTTGAAGAAATAGCATAAGGCCTTTTTAGTTTTTTGGATTAATTTGAGAATGCAATGTTTATTTGGATTTTTTTCATGTACATTCTACTAATGTAATAAATTTCTCTTATTTCATGGAAAATATATTTTCCATAGATTTATCAAAATTTCTCAATCACTAAAATAAATTTGACTAGAATCATAAAGGCCTTTTTAAATATTGCATATGCAGCTCGAATATCAATGTCTCATTGTATTAGCTTTAGGCTATCAAAAGAATAGATAGAAAATCCGAGTTTTTCTAATACATTTTCGTTTGATATGTATGAAAAGTACAGCAAAACTACGAAAAATTCTGGATCTTTTAGCTTTTAAAATTAGCTTTCTCTGATGAAATATATATCTTGTTTTGCCAAACAAATCCCGTAGTTTTCCAATATTTAAATATCCGTGACCAACATATCAACCGAATTTGAATAAGACGAAAACCCGCCATTAAATTTAAGTATGATTAGAATTTTTTTTTTAAAACCAAAGTTGAAGACCTATCTTCTAATGAGTTTTCGGAAACGGGCTATTTCGGTAGTTTGATACGCAAAACTCGTTCCTTAGTGCTTAAGCACACGAAATAAAATTAAAAAAAAACTTCGCCTTTTAAAAGTATATCAGTATCTGTTTTATCAAAGTGGTTGGTATTAGAAAACAAAAATTTCTCCATTTATTTGGTTAAATTGTAATTGCTTACGAAAGAGCATTTTCGTGATATTTCAATGTTGAAATTGGATAGAGAGAAAGCCCTTTTGTTCTTCTAATGAGCCATTTTTTTTTTTTTTTTTTAAATACAATGCTTTTGCCTTTTTAAATGTTTTATACGTGGATGGAAATTTTACTATGTAATTAAAACCTTTTAAGAAGTATTGGATTTGTTAAATTATCGAAAATCTTCCTTGTTTAATTTGTACAACTTTTAATTAGTTAATTGCATGTTTCAAATCGATAGTTGCAAAACTATGTGTCCAATTGAGGAGTATGTGTGAGAAATTTTTAAACAACAAGTTTAAATATTGAAATTAAATTGTTTATATATATTTGTCTTTTTTTTTTTTTGATGAAAGATTAAGAAAATTGAGGTAAAAAAAAATTTTTATTTGGAAATTTTAAAATATTTTTAAAAATATATAAATCATATGAAGATGCTAGAGGTCGCTACGCGGCCAAGGATCTCCGTATTAATCTACAATAAGAAATAGTATGAAAACATACATTTGTTGCCCGGGGAATAGGTCTAATAAAAAAAAAAATTTTTTTTGTTAATATTTAGAAGTTTATATTAAATAATTTTTTTTTTTCTGTATACATTTAAATTTATTTCTCTACCACTACTTAATTAAACAACAGTTCCCAAAAAAACGTTTTAGATTTAGAATAGTTTTTAAAATTACGTTGCCATACCGCAATTGATTGGTCCGTTACCATTGTGGTAATAATTATGTAATTATAACTTGTCTGCCCTTTGCGGACGTAATTATTCGATAATCTTAACTGGTATGCCTGTTACCATTGCAGTAATAATTATTTGATAATCCTAACTAGTCCGCCCATTGCAGAAATAATAATTAGCAGATCTCGAATCATCCCCAAATAACAATATATCGATCAGTGATGGTTATTGATCTCAGTTGCCACCAAACAATGTGATATTAATTTGGGTATCATTGATGAAGAATTGACTCCAAACAATGTTATGCAGACCATTTTTCAGTGGTTGATCTGGAATCTCTCTCTAACAATGTTTCATCGATCACCGTGGCGTAATTGATACCTCATCGACCAATATCAATATTGATTGGCGATTATTGATTTCGAATCAACTCCAAATAACATTACACTTTGGTGATCAATGATCCCGTATCCACCCATAATAATATTATGACGATCATTTTGATGGTTATTGATTTCAGTTAACACCAAAAAATGTTATATTAATTTGACTATCATTGATTAAGAATCGACACCAAACAATTTTATGTATAGTTGATTATGTTTAATCGACTTTTTTTATTATTATATTTAGTTGATTGATTAATAATCAACTTCAAACAATGTTATATTAATTTAATTATCATTGATTAAGAATCGATCCCAAACAATATTTTACAGATTACTTTTTGGTTGATCTGCAATCTATCTCAACAATGTTACATCTACCACTTTGGCGTAATTGATACCTCATCAATATTGTTCAATTGACAGTTGATGCCTTTCAATTGACCCTTATCAATATTTTATCAATTTGGTGATTATTGAACTCGAATCACTCCCAAATAACATTACATCGACCACTTTGGTGATCAATGACACTAACCAACGGATTGATATCTTGAATAATATTATATCCATCACTTTGATGGTTATTGATTTCAGTTGACACCATATAATGTTTTACTAATTTGACTATCATTGATGAAGAATCGACTGCAAACAATATTATGTAGACCACTTTTCCGTGGTTGATCTGAAATCTATCTCAACAATATTACATCGACCACTTTGGCGTAATTGACACCTCATCGACTCGTATTATTTATCTCGACCGATTATTGATCTCAAATCAACCCCAAATAACATTATATCGATCATTTTAATGGTTATTGATCTTTCACACCAAACAATGTTACATTAATTTGACTATCGTTGATTAAGAATCGACTCCAAACAATATTATGTCGACCACTTTTCAGTGGGTGATCTGGAATCTCTCTAGCAGTGTTACATCGACCACTTTGGCCAACATTAATCTCCACTCTTTTTATTCAGCTCCATCTATTTATCCTCCGTTTAAAGAAATGGATAGCTCTATTTGAATTCTTGCCAACATTTCTTATATTTTTTTTCTCCCTTGAAATAATTCATGGCTGTTTTCCCACTTGCTTAACAATTTTTTTAAATTTTTTTTATCATTTTTGTTGTATTTTCAACTAAACGTGTGTTCTTTTACTTTCGTTAAAACAGTAGTTAAATTTAAATAATTTATCATGCTTTCATAACACTTCTTAGTGTTAATTATGCTTCATAAAATTCTTTTGAAAATTTTTTACTGAAATTGTGTTTCTCTCGATTTTTATTTGTATAAAAATTTATATTTTATGCTATTATTTAAATAATAATTCATCACATGTTGTGTGAGACAATTTTTTAAATTAATTTTAAAATAACCAATTTTAATTTAACTCGCTTTAAGTTCTTACTAATAATGATTTGTTTGTGCCTTATTTGGTACAAAAAAATAGGTTCAATACATAAATGGATTCTTAAATGCACATTCTTCTATTCGCATAATGTAAAAGTAATTTCATTTTTCAATGTAATAAAATATGCATTGTATTTTTATTGTAATTACAAGGGGATTGTATTCTTAAAATTATTGATTAATTAATTTAATTCTGATGCAAAAGAATGCTCTCGTCTTTCAAAAATTTATCCTTCCTTTTCCTCATACATCATGGTGTATCTTGGTGGTGCTGAATTTACTGTATATTTCACAAAAATAACATATACAGACATTTATATGATGATTAATGGGTCATTATATTAATCTAAATTATAAAGTAATGAAATAAATTTACACTTATTGAAAGAGCAATAGAGGGGAAAAAAAAGAAAAAGGACAAAGCAACGTTTTTTTTTTTTTTAATGCAGCTGGTGTGTAGCTTGAAGATATGCTACGGACGCGAGTAATACTAACCCGACAACGCTATACGATCCTATTAGACCGGAACCTGCGGCTTAAAGTAGATTTCGAACCACTACAAACATCCAAGGCACCGCCGAGGCTTGAACCCGAAGCTTGTAGTGCCGAGAGCAGAGCGCTAGCCACTCGGCCATCATAAGTGTTTATTTGAGTGTGTGGGGGGAGATTTTTAGTGTTTTTCTGTTTAATTTAGTATACATCAATACCAAACAAACGTAAACCAAAAATCAATAAACTTGTTAAGAATTTATACGAAGACTAATGAGTTATCTTACGAGGATGTAGTTTGCACCAATATTCATATTAGGAATTTGGATTTTTTTTTTTTTTTTTTTGACAAAATAGTTCATATTTTTTATGATAGATGGCGCTCTATCATCATCGCTTAAGGAAAGCATTTAAAGAAAAAGAAATAAATATGACTTTCAATTTTAATAAAAGAAAATGGCATCCTACTTTTCAAATGATACTTATTGAAGAAAAACTGATATAAATAGTATACAGATGTTTTATTCCATAATGTTTCATACTACTAATTATTTAAATGTCTACTAGAGCAAGAAATCTCTTTTTGAACACCATAATTACTATGCATGGATGTAATAGGTATATTTGGATATATTGGAGCAACTTCATGATGGAAAGGATGAAAGATTTATTGAGATACTTCGGGGACTTGCATAGTTGCGCAGCCAAAAAGTCATGGGTGTCACGCCGTTAATCCAGGAAGACATGCAATAAGGTATGAACTATTAATTAGTTATTCGGGCTCAAACATAGTTAAAGCTCCATTTAAACATAAGTAAAAAGGGTGAGTGTGCGTCAGTTCTCATGTGTTGTAATTTTTAAGCTGCGTCCAGACTAGAGAACGAAAGAAGCGAGCCGATATTGCTCCGCTAGTCTCCGTCCGGCATCGAGAAACAAGCCACGTTATCTCTGGTTGTTAATGACAGTTGGACGCAAACGGGGTATTGAGAATCCTTTGATGAGCTGTGAAAACCGATTCTGGGCGGAGTGGGATAAAGACGCAAGGCATGGCATACACGGAGGGTTGTGAACAACCGGTTTATAAATGGTTAGTGATGCTAATTCAATCGTTCTCGTACTCCACACAACAGGGCTTTACTCGTGTAAGAGCAAGTAATTAGTCATCATTTGAAAGGTCATAAATATTTTGATGTGGGACACAAATCCTATCTCAAGCAGAGTCTAATTGCACATATTCCGATTTACGAGGAGAGAGAATATCTCGGAGTTATGTCTATATTTGAGATAACCAGGATTTTTTTTTTTTTTTTTTTTTTTGGTATGTAGCTTAGCTTTTTCGCTCTCAAATCATTTCGTAGCAAAAGAGGAATTGTTTCATAGAGTTTGCAATATATTAAAAATCCCCTTCTTGAACAAAACATAACAGTTTAAAAAGGATTGGTAAACTGGTCCCACATAGGATAAACTGCTGTGAAGGTCATGCTATTTATATATCTATTCTTGAAATGGTAAAGTGGCATCTATTGGAAAAATGTAATGCTAAGAAAAATATATTTTAATTCATTACATGGATTTTAGTATTTTAGTAATATGCCGCATGTCTCCGTACAATAATTTGTCTAGTATTATGAGATTTAAACAGACTAATAAATTTTGGTCTCTACATATACAAGATTTAGAGATCTTATCATTACATATAACATAACATATATACGCACCCCACACACAAAAACACACACACACACACACACATATATATATATATATATATAGGTAGATAAATTTTGAAATGTATATGTGTGTATGTATTCACACACACCACACACAAATACATATATATATATATATATATATATCCACACACATGTAATTTAGAAATTGAATGTTTGCTGAATAATATGTTGAGTCTTAATCGATGAATTGAACTTCTGATGAACTTACGATGAACTTCTTTATTAAACTTTCAAAAAACGAACTTTTATATTTCCGGTAATTATTAAATTACAGCAATAAATATTTAATACGAAAGATTAATAATGTTTTCCGCTTTACAAGTATCTGAAACCTTTTATCAATTTTTCTACCTTTTTCAAAAACAAAGTTGTTCAGATCCATCATGCCCCCAAATTAATTTTCCCTCTCATGAAGCACCCAATAACAATAAATATCACGAAACCATGTAGCAATCCAGATACACCTACAATCATTTTGAATGATTAAAAACTCCAATGCAGTTCATTAATCGTGCCGTCAGCAAGAATTCCCTTTTATTTTTTTCTTTCGTTCTAGAAGGGGCGCATTAATATTTTAAGCTCCCCAGGGCCATTACCACGGCAGAGAACATAATCCAGATGGCCCTAATTGTTTAGTAGACATCTTCGTTTACGAAACGTATTTATCACAGATTGCATTCGTACGTACTGGATGGAAATAACCCTATTAATTTTCCAGGAAGAGGCATGTATGGTTTGCCGCCTTTTTCTTGTTCTGATATTGGGAGGATCCAGGTTTCATCTATGTCGTCTGTCATCGGTTTTGAGGAATAGAATGCTTCATCTCCACAAGCATATGTTTACGTAGAACACGTGGAATGAGCAGTTCAGGGGATGGCATAAGTTATAATGATTGGATGGAAAAAATGGAGCTTTAGTTGTTGTTTGATATGGAATGAAATTCCTTACCGAATTTATTAAAGAAGTCATAAACGAAAATGATTTTTTTTAGTTTTGGATTTAAAATTTTCTCGGATATAGTACGCCCTCCCCCTCCCCCTCGAAACAAGCTACATTTTTGGAATGAATAAGGGGATAAGCAACGATTCTTTTCTTTTAATATGGAATAAGAATTTGTAAACCACCATAGGTAATGAATTCAAGAATTTTGAATTTTAGAGTAGTTGTTTTATAAATGTTTCTTTTTAATTTTCGTCAAATTAATTTGTCTGTATTATTTTAAAAGCATTTAGATAAGTTCAGCATACCAGCGAGTATACATTTCAAAGCACCAAATCAAGTCAAGTCAAATCATCAATGCGGTAAAAGTAAAGTGGCAGCATTTTTAAAAAAATTACATTGTCCTATACAGTGCTGTTTCTAATGTAGTTGATCAGTTATATTATTTTCTAAAGTGATAAATCTTATCATTATCTTTTTCCAATACTAGGCAACTAATTTGCCGCCTTTTTTCTTGTTCTGATATTGGGAGGATCCAGGTTTCATCTATGTCGTCTGTCATCGGTTCTGAGGAATAGAATGCTTCATCTCCACAAGCATGTGTTTAAGTAGAACACGTAGAATGAGCATTTTCTTTTGCAGTTCAGGGGATGGTATAAGTTATAATGATTGAATGGAAATGGCATGAGAGGAATTCATTTCCGAATTTATTAAAATATATATAAATATATATTTCGTTCGTTATAAATAAAAGGATTTTTTTTTTTTTAGTTTTGGATTTATAATTTTCTCGGATATGGTACTTTTTTTGTCGGAAACAAGCTGCATTTTTGGAAAAAATAAAGTTCAACCATTTTTTAAAAATTACCAGGCCTTTTTCGTCCTGATAGCCTGTTGACTAGTACTCTGGCGCTCGATGCCACATGTTTCGAATTCGAGTTCCGGAGGTGTCATGATGTTTGTAGTGGTTCGAATTTTACTTTTAAACTGTAGGTCCTGATCTAATAAGATTGTACGGCGTAGGAATGACAATCCTACCCCGTCAAAAGAAAACATCTGTTATCTAGAAATCTGCCCGCAGGCAGACGGTCTTGGCCCACCTTGATGATGCTCCACTGATGATGATTATATGATGATGACAAGGCCCTTTAACAGTGCTGTTTCTAATGTAGTTGATAAGTTATATTAATTTCAAAAGTAATTTATTTTATCATTATCTTTCTCCAATGCGAGGCAACTTGCTGGATCATCTATAGTATGAAACAACTCTAATGTATTGATAATTTCACAGTGGATGTCAGTATGCCAATTTTGATCTTTATTGGAGATATTTTTTTCTTATCCTCCTTGGTAGACAGTTAACATCTAGACCAAGACCTGTGTGGTCTAATGGAAGGAAGGAAAGAGGGGAAAGCTTCTGTTGTGATAAAGCACTCGTAGTAAGAAGTCTGACTTGGCTCAGTGACGCTGAAGAAGGAGGGCAGTGCCTTCCGGGAGGACTACCCTGCATTTTCGTATAATTTGGTAGAAAACCTGCAAAACTCCCACCAGACAATCTGACTAATGAGAAAAGATGCGGAATATCACAAACGCTATCGAGAATCCTCGTTTTTTTAAAACAGTGTCTACCACAAAGCCGCCAGCGAATGGAATCTTGTCCCTAATACTCACCAGCGGCGTGCGTTACCACTGAGCCAGGAGTTGGGCTTATTGGAGATATAATGTCTTCAATAAGAAATTTTAGGTGTGATGATTTTGTTTGGGGAAGGGAACGATAACATATTAGTTCAAGACTTTTAATTTTTATAGTTTGGGGAACATGTAGACCTTATTTTTTTTAGATGTTGTCTCATGGGCTATATATATATATATATCAATCTCCTCTCTTTCTCCAAAACCCTCACTTTAAGAAACACCATCAGCTTCCCTCACATCTCATTAAAGTAGACATTTTCTCTGCCGATGGTCTATCAGCGTTGCTTATCAAGCTATCCCATCAGTAATTGTTTCGACCTGTGAAGGACGAACAGACAATCACTAATTTCATGATGTCTCATTATCTATGATAATGATTATCTGCTATCAGATTTGAGTGACAGGTTGTTCTTATTAGTACGAAACACTAATTGCATGTAATATAAATATCCACAACACTGCTTATCTGCTGTCAAATATGGTGATAGGTTGTTATTATGCACTTATTAAAGAATATACATTAATCTCTCCTGGGAAAGAAATGCTACAACTCTTCCCGTGGGAAAAATGCTACAGATGAAACTGAATTGAAAATTCTCACATATATATTAAAAAATATATACCATTTTATTTTTAATGCAGGAATTAATAAATAATGATTGTTATAAAGTACTTTACTGCTGAAGATTTAATTTTTTTAAATAATTTTTTTTTTTCAAATTATTAGTTTTAAAAATAATTGTATGAATTATGACATCATAATGCATGAATAAGTTATTTCAGTAATATTAGTTGAATAATATATTATTATTTAATAGACACTTATATTTCCGATAGATGTCGCCTGCTTAGCTAATAGTCGTTATTTTATACTCTAGTAGCAGACGATTAATTTGAGTCTATTGATTATTCGATTATTATAAAGAATAAAAATCTCTAGCTGTAAAGTTGGTCGTTTTCGTTTCTATTTTGAGTAAAAGGGCAAATGATGAAAGTCTTTTAAAAATAAAAATGGTTCTGTTCGAAATCGATTCTAATTTATAAAAGCATTTCAAAATCACAGACTGGGACCTGATTTAATCTCTTTCGATTAATTATTATTTTGTTTTCCTTTGTAAGGGAGGAATATTTCAAATTTAAGTATTTCAAAAAATTTTTTTTTTTTTTTAAAGAAAAAAAAATTTTCTCTTTTGAAAAGAACTTTTTTTTTCCATTCGATGAATATTTATTTCAACTATTATTAAAAATGGGGATATTAGAAACTGGAATCTCCACGAGTAAATTATTTTTTCGATTCGCATGCTTATTTTTTTTTCTTATAAACTAGGAAAATTACTTTATTGCTGCTGAAATTATTTTTTTGGAGGTGTATTTATATTTGATAGTTTTCAAAAGAAAAATGAATTTTTATTTTTGTTTTCAATTTTCAATTTTTTCTGTCGCATATTTAAAAGAGGGATAAATATTAATGTATTTCTGTATCAAGAAAAAAATTGTTGACATGACGTTTTTGCCTGTCGTTCTTTTCAATAAATAAATAATTACAACGATTTTCCTTTTTAAGGTTTAAAAAGAATTAATATCGGTGTTGCTTAAAGTTGTTTGTTTATGAGAAGTATGACTGAAATAGAGTGTAATCTGTCACCATCATTCATTGGATCTTTAGTATTAACATCATTTCCTGGCAGGCATCTTACTAGAACTAAAAAAAAAAAAAGAAGTGGAAAAGTGCATGTTGAATACTTTTAATGAAAACTTTTAGCAAATATATTATTTTAATATTTTTAAAATTTTTAAATTTTTAAATATTTATAACTATTTGCATAAGATGATAAAATAAATAGTGCATCGGCTTTTAACAATTACACATTATTTTGTAACTAATTATACGTTGTGAAGAAATGTCATTTATGTATTTTGATGAAGTAAAATTTTTTTTCCAGTAAATTTACAGACAAACAAATCTAAGTAACAAAAAATGCAGGCAAATATTTTTAACTATATATTTCTTTAATAGGGAACTAATATACTGTTAGAAAAATTTATAATATAAAATAAATGCTTCAATGTTGACATCTAACGATATGCTCCTTCGCTCTCTTCTTCCCATCCAGCCCAAAAGAATTATTTTCTGGCTTACATATTTATCGGGGTCTGATGGCCGAATGACTTGTGCTCGATTACACAGATTTCAGGTTCGAGTACCAGCGATCTGGATACTAATGGTTCGAATCACTTAAACCGTAAGCCCCAGGCTAATATGACTGTAGAATACTGGGCGTAGGCCTGACAACCCTACTTCCTTAAAAAAAAGAAAACAGCTTCTGTCTCGAAATGTGTCAGTAAGCGGACTTTTGGGCATTTTTCCTACCATGAGGCTGTTGCGCCAGTGATGATGATGATTACATATTTATCATTCCCATTTCCGATAGAGCCACAGAAAACGTTAAGTTAACTTTGCCAGGTTTTGAATACAGCTAAACTGGTTAGTTATTTTACATAAAGTGCAAATCAAGTCACTTTTAATATTTGATGATATCTGATACTTCTTAATAAATAAATTAAACTAAAATTGAAAGTTGCGTTAAATTTTTGATGCTTTTAAAATTTATTATATATAATCTTTTCATTTCAAGTGATTATGAAATCACTAAAAAAAAAAAAAAAACTGATAAAATATGTCTGATGTCATTAGGAATTCCATAGCTTTTTAGTCATCATGTTTTACTTCGTCATAAATGATGTTAGCATATATCTTATGTGCATTAAAACGATCTGAAATTATTGAGTTTTTACGAAGTAGTAAAATTTCCTTCTCAATGTATACAAATACATTAAAAGGTGTTCTAAATATTTTTTAGAAAAAGTTTTTTATTTAGCAGTAAATTTTATCTTTATCCTTTGGTTAGAACATGAGAAATTATGAACATTGAATAATAAAGATAAATAAATTAAAAGTTGGCATAAAATCTAAATCTAAAAATTTTAATTCAATAAACTCTTGCAATGCTAAGTTATTTTAGTAAGAACTGATCAATAGATATAAATGTCATTTCCCATATAAATTAATTTGTTAATTTTACGAAAATACTTTAAAATTCATAATCTTATGTTTTCGGTTTTAAAATCATACATCATATATATTTCTTTTTATTTTTATTTAATCAATCTTAAAAGTTTAAATTAAAAATTTTATTCAACCATATTTCAAAAGTCTGAAACGTGCTATTGCAGTTGTAAGCCGAGAGAAAAATTTATTTTAAATCTTTCTTATTAAAACTGGACAATGTGAAAACAGCATGACACTATAAGTCCGACGAAAGCTGTTTACTGGGATTATCTTTTCCTATAGCGAGTTAAAGCCTCCACTTCCGATTTTGTCTCAAATTTTTTTTGAAATTTCAGTCTTCCAAAGCCAAAGGACTTCTTTCTCCTAACAAGAACAAGAGAACAAAGGAAATGACTTAAAGCAAATCGTTAAAACTTTTCTTTATCTTTCGATAAAAGAAATAAAACCGGTGATTAGTTTTGGGACTTGAACATTTTTTATTGATCAATTTTATTGTTTCGGAATTTGATTGTTTCAAGTATAAAATATTTCTAAAGATCGTATAAAAGGAGAGATAAATATGAAAGAAATTATAATTTACTTTTTTTCAAAAAAATGTTCAAAAGATTTTGTTCGGAGATATATACATTATAAAAATCATTCCTTAAAATTCATTAAAAAATCATTCATTTTATAATGAATATTTCTTCATTGAAAAAGTATTATATTCATTAAAAAAAGTCATTCATTTAAAATCCATTATAAAAATACTTTTATCTTTCCGTCAAGAAAAATAAATGAGTGACTAGTCTTGGGACTTGAAATTTTACAGATGAATTTTATTTAAAATATGAAATGATAAGTCGTTTAAAAGGAGAGGGAGAAATATATCAAAAGAAATCTTTATTTATTCAAAAAAGGGAAATTTTTTTTCAGATATATTTACACTATAAAAAAAGTCATTCATTATAAAAAGTCATTAAAAACCATTCATTTTTATAATGAATATTTTCATTAAAAAATATTCATTTAAAATAATATTCATTCTTTCATTCATACTTAATGAATGACTTTTTTTATAATGAAACTTTTCATTAAAAGTAGTTATTAAAAAAAAAGTCATTCTAACATTATAAAATATTTTCTTATCTTTTCCTTGGGACTAGTCTTGGGACTTGAGATTTTACAGATCGATTTTATTGTTTCTATGACATATGAAATGTTTCTAATGAGTAGTATAAGAGGAGAGAGAGAGACAGAGAAATATGTCAAAAGAAATTATAATTTACTTTTTCAAAAAATGGAAAGTTTTTCTTCAGAGATATTTACATTATTCGTTTATTTAAAATAGTATTCATTCATTATTAAAAAAAAGTATAAATCAGGATTTTTATAATTTTTTTGACTTTTTTTAATGAATGAGTTTTTTTTTTTTATAATGAATACTTTTCGTTAAAAAAAAAGTATTCATTATTAAAAAAAAAAATCATTCATCAAATAAGTATAAATAAATTTAGTTTAGTATAAATAATAAGTTTAGTATAAATAAATTCATTTCTTAAAGTATAAAAATAATGATTCACATAAAAAATGAGAACTATACCAAAATAATTTATTTCTTCAAAAGATTTAAATTTTTCTATAGAGATATTTACATAATAAAAGATTTTGAAATTATTTGTTATTATTACTTGTTAGAAAATAGGATTTAAAAAATATTTGAAACTAAATTGATAATAATCTGTATGGATAAAAATACATACATTTTTATTTTATTTTGTTGGTATTCCGGCATACTGTGATTAACATATTCGTTTTATTACATAGCCATTTTTTTTATTATTTTATCACGAGTTAATTTAATTATTTTATTATATTATTTCAACTAACACTCACTGAAATTTTTTGTAAAATTTCTAAATGTGTCGTAAGTTTTATTTTATAATCATTTAATTTTTCCACATTGATATTAAGAAAAAATAATTAACCTCATTAGTATGAATTAAATAATAATTTTCTTAATTGAATCCAAACTTGATTTTATATATTTTAAAATCATGATTGATTAGATGAATTTAAATGTACTTATCTATTATTATGTATGAAATCTATTATATTTTTAAATGTATTTAATTAAATCTCTTTTGAAATTATACTTCACATCTATGTCTTAAAAGAATAAATACTTCAGATATACTAATTACGAACCTGTGTTGAAATTTCTTACATTGCTTTAATGATTCTTAAAAGGAAGCCAGATAATAAAATTAAAACGATAAGTTTGTAATAAATATTACTCATAATTATAAAATATTTTATTTATTGATTTTATATTTAAACCTTTTAATGTTCTTAATTTATTAGTCAATTCAAAAGCCGAATACTAATAAAGCAAGTGCTTCCCATTATTTTATTTTTATACTTTGAAGAATATTAGTTATGGTTAACTATTAGAATATCAATTATTCTTATAAATTTACCAACTTAAAACTTTACCACTTCAAATTCAGATTTTACTTTTTATAAACTAACATAAATCTCTTTTGAAATTACACTTCCCATTTATGCTTTAAAAGAATAAATCCTTCATATATACTCATTGCCTTACATTGGCTTTAATGATTCTCAAAAGTAACACGCCGAATAATAACATTAAAACGATAAGTTTGTAATAAATATCACTCATAATTTAATTTTTTACGGTTAAGGTTGAGTTATTAGAATATCGATTATTCTTATAGGTTTATCAAGTTTAAAACTTTACCTCTTCAAATTCAGATTTTACTTTTTAATTTTCATAAATCTCTTTTGAAACTACACTTCACATCTATGCTTTAAAAGAATAAATCCTTCAGATAGACTCATTACGAAACTGTGTTGAAAGTAATCACATTGCTTTAATAATTCTCAAAAGAAACACGTCGAATAATAAAATTGAAGCGATATGTTTATAATAATATTACTCATAATTATAAAATATTTTATTTATTAAACACATAGGGATATTTAAACCTTAATGTTCAACCTTAATATTTAAACCTTAAGGGCAAGTATTTCTCATTATTTTATTTTTATGCTTTGAAGAATATTAGTTATGGTTAATTATTAAAACGTCATTATTCTTATAAATTTACCAACTTAAAACTTTACTTCTTCAAATTCAGATTTTACTTTTTAATTTTCATAAATCTCTTTTGAAATTACACTTCACACTTATACTTTAAAAGAATTAAATCCTTCAGATATACTCATTACGAAACTGTGTTGAAATTAATCACATTGCTTTAATGAATCTCAAAAGAAACACGCCGAATTCAAGCCAATCCACTCCAACTCCACTGCACTTGCACTACTTCCGAGAAGTATTATTTTTATGCTCATTACGCTCGAATGAAAAGTTAACGACTTCAAACTCGTCGCCCTCACACTTTCTTGAAGTCCTTTAATCAATAACCGCCATCAGTTCCCATTCAGAACTCCAAACTGCTTCAGATCCATTTGAAAGATGAAGGACCTCAGACACACCGCACAGAATAGAAACGTAGTGATTGGAAACCAGTGCACCCTGGGGAACTACATGGAATCTTTATCGACATTCTACCTATCCTGGGAAATCGACGGATTGTTACGGAACTCCAGACACTACCACAGTCCCTGGGGGACTCTATCCTCACTTCCAGGGTTCTTATTCGACCGTCAGTATGGATGGGGGGTGCCATCGGGATCTTTTCAGACCTCCCATTCTCAAATTCAACGGCAAATTGAAGGCTTTTCCCTTAAGAGGTGTACGGGCTTCGTTCTGATATGGATTGGATGCACTTCGTTTTGGTTTATGTTAATTGATTGCTTCGGAAATCTTTTATGGTTTTCATATAGCGTATGGCCTGGTGGTAGTATATCTCACATTTTAAGTGATTGCTTTTCAGTATCGAATTGGGTTGGATTATTTGAAAGATCACCAAGAGATTTCTGAAACTAGTTTTTGTTGCATCCTGTTTTATTTTTGAATGATTTGTTTTAAGATTGAGTTTAATTAGAGATTTTAGATTATGTTTAATATCAGCGTTGTTCAATGTTTATAGGTAATAAATAAAACAATAATTAATCTGCAAAATTCATACAGTAATATCATAACTCACGTGAACTAACGTGGTTTTTCGTTGTTTGTGTTGCCTTTTCCTAAGTTTTTATTTTCATTTTATGATACAATTTTGGCTTTGCTGTTCAAAATAATATCACTATGCTATATCTATTGAGAAGAGAATCACATAAAATGTGAGGTAAATTCGGTCATGCTTTATGTGTAAACTTTAAAAGATTTCCCACATAGTTTACAAATTGTGTTTCTGTTTTCTTAATGCTTAGCCACTATTATTTTTAACAAATGATTTTAAATTTTTTGACTACATATTAATTTTTCAACAATAATTTTTTAAATTAAATTTTCAATTTGTTCAGAAATTAATTTAATCCAGTTAGAAAGTTAATTTTAAATTTTAAATTATTTGTTTATTTTTAAATCTTTTAAATTTCTTTTGTTCCAGTGTATTTTGATTGTAAAAAATCTTCAAAGCAATCAATAATTTCTTTTTTTCCCCTTTACAATCGCGAATTTTTTTATCTAATTGAGATTAAATATTTTTTAGACCATTGAGATTTTAGAATTAAGTAATAAAAACGGATTGTTTTCACAATAATTGAGACAAACTATAAAGGGATGACTGTATAAAAATTATAACTTTATTAATTATTTTTCTAAACTTAACGATTATTATTATTATTTTTCTAAGTTTAACATTTGTGTTAGTCCTTTATGCAATTTAAATAAAACTTGAAAGCATTTATATTCAAATATATATCCGACATACGCAAATTCGATTTAAGCGATTTTTGTCGGAACCTTGAAACAAAGTTTCACGAAACTTCGGGGTAGCACTGTATCCTAATATGAATCTTCTCAAATATTATTTTTCCCGCCCTTTAATTTTGTCAATAGCTCTAGATTCGGGCGGATTCTGTAGCAGTTTAAAAGTTATTCAGATCATTCTTATACATACAAAAAGAGAAGGGCGCGGGGGGGGGGGGTAATATCCAGTGAAGATGAGGAATAATTGCTTTCCTTTCCTCATTCGTTTGACAAATGCCAGAAAATTACAATGAGACTCCAATAAGATCAGATTACCAATGTGTAAAAAAAGTTTTCACGTTTTCACGTTTTCATGGTGTTTTGTTTAGTTTATTTGATTTCTTTCGAAATTTTTTTTGTGGTTTTCCTATTGCATATTATCGATCTTAAAAAAGTATCATGCTGTAAGTATCTTCAAAGCTTATAATATCATACTGCTAAAAAATAATAAAAAAGTATTAAAAAGTATCATCATCATATTATATTCATAAATACAAAAGTATCTTCTAAGTATCATGTTACTTATAAATTAATCGAAAAAAACCCTGTGATAATTTAAAGGTTGAAAATAATTTCATAAATCCTTATATGTTATGTTTTGTTATGTTGATATGTTATGTTAAATTTTAAATGGATTTGCTTATTGAAATCTAGTATAAAGGTCAAATACCGGTTATTCAACTCCGGTTTTAAAAAAATGCAACACTATGAAGGAGCTAAAGCTTTCAGCAAAGGCAAATTGTAGTGTGTTATGTAAATGATTAAAATGTCAGTGTCACCACGCATGTCTGGACTGAGCAGCGCCCTCTGAATTGCTGCAGAAATCATAAGAATAGAAGGCTGTGAGCAGAACATTGAAAATAGGCTATGGTTATCTGCCAGTGGAAAACGTTAGGTGAGACAAAAAATATGCCTCTTTGACGAAAGAGGGCGACATTTCAATAACTTATGGAGTTTGAACGGGGTAGAATCCTCGGTCTTCGTGAATGAGGATTTTTTATATTATGCAATAGAAGCTCGTGTGCAGCATAGCAGCAACACAGTGACGCGAGTTTGGAAGCAGTGGACCGACGAGAACCGGATGGCGCGTAAATCCGGGAAAGGACTCCGAAAGATATCACCTCTCGATAATAGACATTAAGTCCGCATGACGCTGATGGGCCATATAGCTACATCAAGACAGTTGGCAGCCCGTTGATTTATTATTACAGGGGCAACATTGTCTGCTTCGTCAATTTGCCGAAGCCTGTTGCCCTGTGGATTGCGTGCAAGAATTCCTTCATACAGGATCCCACTGATGCAAAACCATCGACCCTATGAAGGCCGCATTCTTGTTAGATGCAATGCCAGTGAACACTACCTTCCGGTGTGCATTATCGATACATCATGGGTCCGGTGTGCGTCATGGTGGACGAACATCCTGTGTTATGGTCTTTTGTGCGATTGCGTATCATGGAAGATCTCAGCTGCTACGAATGCAAGCAATTGTAAGAGCAACAGGTACATCAGTAAAGTGCTGGAGTCCATTTCGAAGTCGTTCCTTTCCTTCCAAGACACATTCCTGGAGCTATCTTTCAACAAGATAATACCCATCCGCATGTTGCGAGAATTATTCAAGACAACTTTTTAGGAGAACACATACAATTCCTTCCGGGGCCTGCTTATTCGTCGAATATGTCACCTATAGGACATATGTAGGATTTCGTTGGTCGGAGTATCTCTCTTGATTTTTGTTTTACAGCTTCTGCTGACGAACTTTTGGGTTCACATACAAACAATGTGTAATATTTTTACCCAGGTAGACAATCAAAAATTCATTTGACTCCACGTCAGTCGTAACAGGTGGGCTGAAAAGTGCATAGGCTGACACATAGATGGTGCTACTAGTATTAAATCCATATGATTTTTAGTTATCCCTAACCTTCAAAAGACACGTGTATAAATTTGACAGCATTTGCACTATTAGTATATGAGTTATAACATTTTTAGTGAAGCAACTTTTGTTAGTTTGAAAAAATGGATAAAAAGGAATTTCGTGTGTTAATAAAGCATTGCTTTTTGGCGAAAAAAAATACTATTGAAGCCAAGGCTTGGCTTGATAAACATTATTCGACTTTGCACCAGGAAAATCAACCGTAGAGAAGTGGTTTGCTAAATTTAAACGAGGCGAAATGAGCACCGAGGACGATGCACGCAGTGGACGCACCAAAGAGGCTGTTACCGACGAAAACATAAAAAAAGTCCACAAAATAATTTCTGATAACCGTAAAGTGACATTGATTGAAATAGCTGAGACCCTAAAGATATCAAAGGAACGTGTTGGACATATCGTGAATGAATATTTGATATGAGAAAGCTTTGTTCACACGATCTCACAACCAATCTCAATGCCACGCGAGCTCACAATCGACCAAAAACAACGAATTGATGATTCTAAGCATTGTTTGGAGCTGTTCAATCTTAATAAACCCGAATTTTTGCATCGATATGTGACAATGGAGGAAACATGGAGGACAACAAACACACCGGAGTCCAATCGACAGTCAGCCGAACGGACTGCACGTGATGAATACTAAAAATGCTATAACTTCACTAAAAATGCTATAACTCACATACTAATAGTGCAACAGCTGTCAAATTTATACACGTGTCGTTTGAAGGTTAGGGCTAACTAACAATCATATGGATTTAATAATAGTAGCGCCATCTATGTGTCAGCCTACGAACATTTCAGCCCACTTGTTATATCAGTACTTATTACATTGTTTTGTGACTACACCAAATACAAATTTCATATTAGTATTGTTTCTTGACTTTGAAAATTTACTCATTTATTTACACTAGTATAAATCGTTTGTTTATTAAATTTCATTTAATTCTATGATGGCTTCTTGGTGCTGTAATTTTTACAAACACGAGTATATAAATTTTCAAAAGTACAGTACAATAAAAAAATTGAAATTCTATTTAATCCAGAAATTTTGCTACAATTTCGAAAACATGAATTAACATTGCTGATGCAATTTTGTGAGCGAGTAATAAAATTAAAAAAAAAAAAAATGCATTTTATTCGATATTTCATTTCTCCGACCAAAACATGTCCATTTTAATATTTCATTTAATCTCAAATGTTATTCAAAATTTAAAATATATGCTATTGAAATTAAATAATTTAAAAAGTCAAAATTTAAAAATAAAAATAATACTATTTGAAATATTTTTTTGTTTTCCACTTTATACTTGAGTTATTATTTTTTATTATTAAAGCCATCCAAATGTATCACAAGAGGCTTACAATAAAAAATAAAGTAAGAAATAAAATAAAATAAATGTTAAATTTAAAACTACATATGACATAACAAAAAATAAAATAAAAGGGCGATAAGCGAAGGATTTATGAAACCTCAAAATAAGAATTAACAAAATTACAAAATGTTCTAAAAACAGGTTTCTTATTAACAAACTGACAAAAGTTTGGTTGCAATTTGGCATTTTGGAGTGTTAGCTCTTTTTTTAAAGTTTTCTTAGGATGTTTAAGCATGGATCAGCTAAAAATAATGTGATACTCATTATGTTATTAATTAATATATGGTTTTTAGAATTTTTACTTTTCAAATAAAATACTTCTTAATAAATTTGGTGAATTTGATATCTCTTTCTTGTAATTTCTTGGTAAATTTGGTATTTTTACATTAAATTTATTGTTGCAGATCTAAAGTTAATTAATAATTTTTTATTTGCATTAAAAATAGAAATTCTAATTCGAAAATAATTACACGGGTATACTTAGCTACATCTTTTTTAAGCCTATTATTATTTTTAATGCCATCTGTAGAATAAGATAGCACTCTTAAAGATTCAATAATATTTAATTGAAAAAAAAAATATTTGATAGCTTTTAAAAGGTTTTATTAATTTTTTTCATTTCTATTTTTATATCTTCTAATCTGAAAATAATAATTACTTGGATTTTTTTTGACGAATTTTATCATGGTCTCTTTTTTTTTAATTGATAGATCTTTTTTTTAAGTCAGTAAGAATCCTTTGAATTTCCAACTATAAAACTGGATAAAAAAAATAGCTTATTAAGAAAGGTAAAAATATGAATCAAATGACTTCAAATAAATTAAAAGACAAAAATGAATTAAAAAACGTTAATTAAACTTGGCAAAATGTATGCAATTAGGAAATATAATTATAAATGAACAACAAAAAATAAAATTTTGATTTAAAAGAACTAATTTTCAAAAAATAATCAGTTTAATGGTTAAAAAAACCAGTTCTATCATTAAATTTAATTATTATTTATAATTCGAGATAAGATTAAACCTAAAACACAAAAATTGTTCTAGCACTTTAAAAAAAAAATTTTTTTCCCTATTTTTTATGAGTTTTCAAAGCATAGAATGTTTAATGTTACTATTAAATGTAATTGCATATCATTTTATAAAATTAAAATAATTAAATAAGCAAGAAAATATTAACACAGTTTAAGCTGTGGAATATCAAAATGATATTTTCAACAATTAGCAGAAACCTGAATTTATCGATTGTTATTATTGTTACCATGGCAACTGTTTTTATTGAAATCGACTCCATGAAAAATTCATAGATGACTGTTGGTTTGATAATTATTATTTATTTGTATATTGTTTGGCTTGATCTGTTACATTTTTTTGCATGTTAATTTTATTTATGAATTTCTTAACATTTTTTTTATTCAACGAAAATTTTTACAATATTAGATAAATAATTAGAACAATTTAAATAGTTTATTGCAGAAAAATTAAAGAAAATGTGTGCTTAAGGACTGTTTATCGTTAGAAAAGACACTTTTTATTACAAAAATTGACGAATTACAAATAAAGTTGGAACTTTTTATAATTGTAATAGTAGAAAGAGTTTGGAAATTGTAGTTTTTATGGGCATTGATATATGATAACTCGATTCTCTAAATAATATAGCCACCAAAATGCAATTTATTTGAATAAAATTTGAAATTTAGATTCAGAACTACAATGCAAGGGCCTCAAAAATTCTGCATTTTTGTGTTGAAGAACATTTAAATCTGAGTAATGATGCAATACTTGAAACTTTAACCTTGTAATGTGTAATGTTTTTTTTTGTTTTTTTTTTTTTGTATTTTTTTGTATATGTATATATATATATATATATATATACATGTAGGAATTCCTTATTATTTTATTATTTTGCTTTGTATGTTTGGCAATGGCTATAGTTGTGGTGGATAAATGGCGTCTAGCCGAAGCTGTTTCTTATTAAATTTTAATGTACTATTAAAGTATTATTTTAAAACGCTTTGCTTTATTTGTTCAAATGCAACTATTCAACACACACACACACACACACGCACACACACACACACACACACACACACACACACACACACACACACACACACACATATATATATATATATATATATATAGTTATATATATTTAAACTTGTAGTGCTAAACTTTTAATTTTTATAATAATGATTACATATATGTTAATAAAATGGCCAAACCGCAAAATAGGGGTCGTTGGTATTCGGCGACTTTCTGGTGACATCAATTGGGCGATAAATTCCCAAATCTGGTGACGTTTCTTGTACTGTTTGCAATTCACTTCACTTACAATTGCAATCCGCTACATGGAGCACTTTGGCGAAAAGGGCCTTTTGACGCAAAATCCCAACGACCCCTATTCTGCGATTTTGCCAATAAAATAAATATCGAATGTTTTCTTTAGCAGTACGATGATGTATTATTTGAAGAATTTTTTTGGTGAACAGCTATAAGCGAATAAAAATGAATGATCAAAGAATGAAATGTAACGATAATGCAATTTAATTCTTAGAAATATTATTTTTTGAATGTGCAGTTAATTAAAAAGATTATAAAAACACCTTTCTATTCAAACAAGGAAAAAATAGTTTGATAAATATTAAAACAGTATGCATTAAGGAAGGGCTTCCAGATACATCTCATTGCTCATAAAGCCCTGCAAATTTCTTTTTTTAAATAGACAGGTTGGTAATTAATGTCTACTTTTTCACTTGCTCTGTAGTTTGTCCATGATCAAGATTTAGATTCCATCTACAATTTTTAGCTCCTACGGACCGAATCACTATTTTATTACAAGAGAAAAGGCTGTCTTTTTATAAATGAGTTAATCGAGTTTATTATTTCTACTTTCTGACAAAAAAAATCATGGGTCAGCAAAATATTTGTATATTGCATTTCAATTACTTTTACAATTATTTTAAACGTAAAACCAGTTTTTATTTTTAAAAAAACACCAAAACATTCTATTACCAATTCTCATTACTTTTATTCAAAGTCAGTAAATATAGCTAAACACAGTATCATCCCATCTTTTAGAAAAACTCTAATAATTTTTTTTGTTCAAAATATAAATAAATAAATAAAAATAGAAACAAAAATTAAAAAATTGAATAAATCGACTAATATGCCACATAATTTTATCCAATATATCTACCATTTTTTCAAGGCCAGAATAAAACCACATGCTCTACTATTTTATTTCTAAAAACTTTTACAATCGTTTTAGATCTACATCACAGTTATGATTTTCAAAAACAACAACAAAGATTTATTGATTTATTATAACATTTATTGAAATCTAGCCAAAATGCTTAAAACAGTTACTATCCTATTTTATTTCTAACACTTTTACAAAACTTTTGAGTGTAAAACTCATTTTTGTTTTTCAAAAAAAATTTTCTATTATATTTATTTAAAACCAAAAAGAAACAGTTTTTCATTTCTAATACTTTTACAGTTGTTGTCAACTCAAATTTGTACAAAACAACAAAAAGAAAAAATGTTTTACCAGCTCCATTACATTTATTCAAAGCCAGTAAACCTCTTTAAACCAGTTACCATCCCATTTTACAGTTGACTTCCACTTTTACAAAAGTTTTAAATTTAAAGCTCATATTTGTTTTTCAAAACATTTTATTACATTTATTCATAGGCAGCACCAAAAAAAACCCCATATACCACCCTCTTTCATTCTTGATACTTTTACAATTATTTTCAACATACAACTCGTTTTCGTTTTACAGAAACAACTACAAAAAATTCCATTACCAGCCAGCCTTACATTTATTCAAAGCCAGTAAACCTATTTAAGCCAGTTACAGCCCCACCGTCCCAATCGTCAGTTATCCTCCAACTCCAGCTAGCCTTTCGTGACACATCTGCTTAAAAATTAAACCGAACAATATGTTCCCACAAGGACCGGTGCTGCCCGGGAAACACCGTGGGGCAGCGGACTGTTTCTTTTTCAGGGCTCGAGCACTTTAATTGCCCCGAACGTCGAGAACGTCTCCCAACGGCGGCATTGCGAGCGACGTGAAGTAGAATGGTTGTGATTCGGGGAACTATTCACGCATTGTGGCTCAAGATATTTTACTCGGTAAACATTAAGGACCAAGTGGAAGTAATGAACGTAATCATGAGAAATCGCTCGTATTGTTATCAGCATCATTGTTGTGGTTCGAATTTATCTAGATCGTTGCGTGCTGTCGAAGAGCATCTGATTAAGGGAAATTGCCCTAGAGATGATTTTCTCTATTGTAGAGAAAATAAAGAAGAAGATCGTTTTTATTATAATAAATAATCAATAAAACTTTCATAGGGCTACCTACATTTAAATTTAATTGTTATGTACTAAACAGTATGCTTAGAGAATTTTAGTTATTTTTTAAATCACGCATGAAACTGTAACCTAAACTTATACTAATAAATCCCACATTTCACATGGCCAGAATAAAACTATATGCTCTTCCATTTGTTTTCTAAGATTCTTACAATTATTTTAGATAAACTTCTCATTTTTTTTCAAAAACAACAAAAAAAGCAGTTTTAGTCGTATTTCATTTATTCAAAGTTAGTAAACCTATTTAATCCAGCTATCCTATTATTTTATTTCTAACTCTTTTACAAAAGTTTTGAGTATAAAACTAATTTTTGTACTACAAAAAAATTCTATTACATTTATACAAAACCAGAAAAAAAAACATGTTTAATTTCTAATACTTTTACAGTTATTTTCCACACGCAACTCATTTCTGTTTTTCAAAAACAACAAAAAAAATGTTTTTCTAGTCCCCTTACATTTATTGACAGCTAAAACATCTGTTTAACCCAGTTACCACTAACTCCTTTACAAAAGTTTTAAGTGTAAAACTCATTTTTGTTTTACAAAAAATTCTATTACATTTATACAGAGCCAGAAAAAAACCATGTTTAGTTTCTAATACTTTTACAGTTACTTTTATCTTACAATACCGTTTTGTTTTTCAAAAACAACAACAACAAAAATTCCCTTACCAGCCATCCTTACATTTATTCAAAGCCAGTAAACCTATTTAAGCCAGTTACCAGCCTCACCGTCCCAATCGTCAGTTATCTTCCAACTCCAGCTAACCTTTCGTGACATATCTACTTAAAAATTAAATCGAACAACATGTTCCCCGCAAGGACCGGCGCTGCCCGGGATACACCGTGGGGCAGCGGACTGTTTCTTTTTCGGGCACTTTAATTGCCCTGGTTGCCATCCATTGCCCAGAATGTCGAGAACGTCTCCCACGGGCGGCATTGCAGGTGACGTGAAGTAGAATGGACGGCCGAAGTTGTTGTGATTCCGGGAACTATTCATACATTGTGGCTCAAGACATTTTGCTCGGCAAACGTTAAGGACCAAGTGGAAGTAATGAACGCAATCATGAGAAATCGCTCGTATTACTATCAGCATCATTGTTGCTGTCGGAATTTATCTAGATCGTTGTGCGCTGTCGAAAAGCATCTGATTAATGGAAATTGCCATCTAGGTGATTTTCTCTTTGTAGAGAAGATAAAGAAATTATCGTTTTTAATATTATAAATAATCAATAAAACTTTCATGGAGTTACCTCATCATATTGTAATCGTTTTATATTAAGCATATAAACATTATTCTTACAGAATTATAGTTATTTTTTAAATCATGCATGCAAATATAACCAACAGATTCCACATTTTTTCCAAGGCCAGAATAAAATCATATACTCTTCCATTTTATTTCTAAGACTCTTACAATAAGTTTATATATACTTCTCGTTTTTTTCTTCAAAAACGTCAAAAAAAACTTTTTAGCCGTATTACGTTTATTCAAAGTTAGTAAACCTGTTTAATCCAGCTAACCTCCTATTTTATTTGTAACTCTTTTCCAAAAGTTTTAAGTGTAAAACTTCTTTTTGTTTTTCAAAAGAATTCTGTTACATATATACAAAACCAGAAAAAAAAAACATGTTCCATTTCTAATACCTTTACTGTTGTTTTCAACATACAATTCGGTTTTCTTTTTACAGAAACAACAACAAAAAAGGCCAGTTACAAATCCTATTTTACTTCTAACTCTTTTAAAACAGTTGCAAGTGGAAAATTGGTTTTTGTTTTTCACAAGATTTCTATCACATTTATTCAAAACCAGATAAAAAGAAACATATACCACGTCCTGTTTCATTTCTAATACTTTAACAATTATTTTCAACCCATTTCTGTTTTCCAGAAACAACAACAAAAAAATTCCATTACCCGCCAACGTTACATTTATTCAAAGCCAGTACACCCATTTAAGCCAGTTACCGGCTTCACGGTCCCAATCGTCAGTTATCTTCTACCTCCAGCTAACCTTTCGTGACACATCTGCTTAAAAATTAAACCGAACAGCATGTTCCCGCAAGGACCGGCGCTGCCCGGGAGACACCGTGGGGCAGCGGACTGTTTCTTTTTCGGGGCTCGGGCACTTTAATTACCCTCACTGCCATCCATTGGCCAGAATGTCGAGAACGTCTCCCAAGGGCGGCATTGCAGGCGACGTGAAGTAGAATGGACGGCCGGAGTCGTTGTGATTCCGGGAACCATTCACGCATTGTGGCTCAAGACATTTTGCTCGGCAAACGTTAAAGACCAAGTGGAAGTAATTGACGTAATCATGAGAAATTGCTCGCATTGTTATCAGCATCATTGTTGGGGTTGTAATTTATTTAGATTGTTGCGTGCTGTTGAAAAGCATTTTATTAAGGGAAATTGCTCTCCAGATGATTTTCTCTATTGTAGGGAAAATAAAGAAATGAACATTCTTGTTATAATAAATAATCAGTAAAACTTTAATGGGGTTACCTTATTTTATTATAATTGTTTTGTATTAAACGTATAAACAGTATTCTTACAGAATTTTAGTTATTTTTGAAATCACGCAAGAAAATATAACCAAAGTACTATATACTTATATCAATAGATCCCACATTTTTCCAAGGCCAGAAAAAAACACATATACTCTTACATTTTATTTCTAAGATTCTTACAATTATTTTAGATCTACTTCTCGGTTTTTTTTTCAAATGCAACAAAAAAAAATTAGCCCTATTAAATGTATTCAAAAGTTAATAAACCTGTTTAAGCAGTCATTTTAAGTCTTTTACGAGAAGTTTTAAGTGTAATACACATTTTTGTTTTACAAAAAAATCTATTGCATTTACACAACCCCCCAAAAAAAAAAAACCCACCATGTTTAGTTTCTAATACTTTTACAGTTGTTTTCAACATACAACTTTATTTTGTTTTCAGAAAAACAACAAAAAATTCCATTACCAGCCAGCCTTACATTTATTCAAAGCCAGTAAACCGATTTAAGTCAGTTACCAGCCTCACCGTCCCAATGATCAGTTATCTTCTACCTCCAGCTAACCTTTCGTGACACATCTCCTTAAAAATTAAACCAAACAACATGTTCCCGCAAGGACCGGCGCTACTCGGGAGACACCGTGGGGCAGCGGACCGTTTCTTTTTCGGGGCTCGGGTACTTTAATTGCCCTCACTGCCATCCATTGGCCAGAATGTCGAGAACGTCTCCCACGGGCGGCATTGCAGGTGACGTGAAGTAGAATGGACGGCCGGAGTCGTTGTGATTCCAGGAACTATTCACGCATTGAGGCTCAAGACATTTTGCTCGGCGAACGTTAAGGACCTAGTGGTTGGAATTTATCTAGATCGTTTGCGTGCCGTCGAAAAGCATCTGATTAAGGGAAATTGCTCTCGAGATCATTTTCTTATTGCAAAGAAAATAAAGATAAGACAATAAATGATCACAATCATGACAATCAAGACAATCGTGACAATAAAACTTTCGTGGTTGTAAATGATGCAAATTTAACATAGCTACTAAAATTTATATAAATGTATATATAAACTCATGTTGGTGAAAATTGCAACACCATGAAGGAATCGTCATAATTGAATGAAATTTAATACACAGTTGAGTGTTAGTGGTACAAATAAAATCGGAGTTATGGTCTGGGGTGCCATAGCATATCATGGACGATCTCAATTGCTAAGAATAAGTGCTGCTACACGACGTGGCATGGAGTCAAACAAATTTTGAATGTCTGCCTGAGGAAGAGCATTCCATATTGTTTGTATGCGCACCCAAAGTTCGTCTGTAGAAGCAACAGGACGAGGAACACGAGCGAGACGCCGACCAACGAAATCCCACACATGTTCAATCGGCGACATATCCGGGAATACACAGGCCAAGGAAGAAGCTGTACCTGCCGCGTTGCAAAGAAGGATTGAACAGTCCCAGCGATATGAGGGTGGGTATTGTCCTGTTGAAATACAGCGCCTGACAAGCTTTGAAGGAAGGGAACAACAGCTTGGGGCTGTAGAACTTCACTGATGTACCGGTTGCTGTTCAGATTGCCCACAATTCTTAGCAATTGAGATCGTCCATGATATGCTATGGCACCCCAGACCATAACTCCGGGTGTTCATCCACTGTAGCGTTCGATTATGCACTCCGAAAGGTGGCGTTCACCGGCATAGCGTCTGACACGAATGCGGCCATCATGGTACCACAAATTAAAGCGGGATTCGTCCAGAAAACACGACATGCTGCCAATCAGCACGTCAGTCTCTATGCTGAGCGGCCCATTGTAGCCGCAGGCGGCGATGGTTTAACGTGAGAGGAGTCCTGTATAAAGGAGTCCTTGCGCGCAGTCCACGCTGCAGCAGACGTCTACGAATTGATGAAGCACACAATGAAACACCTGTAGCTATTGACCACTGTGCTGCCAATTGTCTAGAGGAAGCTGTACGGTCCGTCAGCGCCATGCGGACCAGGTGTCTATCATCGCGAGCTGACGTCACATTTCGGGGTCTACTTCCGGATTTCCGAGTTGTCCGACACTCGTCCGTCCCCTGCTTCCAAAGACGCACTGTGCTGCTATTACGCTGCACACGAGCGGCTACTGCACGATAAGACAATCCATCTTCACGAAAGCCGATGATTGATTCCCCGTTCAAACTCTGTAAGTTGCTCAAATCTCGCTCTCTTTCGTCGAAGAGGCATAAGTAACGATTGAACTAACGTTTACTACTAGCAGATAACCACCGATAACAATACACGCCTCGCTACAGCCGTCTATTTATTCGGATCCATCCGCCGTTCAGAGGGCGCTGCTGAACATACGCATGCGCTACGGATTTGAAATTCTAATTATTTGCATATCATGCGCTAATTTGCATTTCCTGAAAATTTCAGCTCACTCGCGTAAGTCCTTCATGGTGTTGCAATTTTCAAAAACATTAGTTTATATACACAAAAATAAGAGAATTACATAATAGCCAACAATGACTTAGGTGAAATATTCATTTCTGTATCTTAATTACCATCATAGCCAATAAATGTAATTTTAATGTGTTTCATGGAAAAACAAGAAAAGCATTCGTTATGCGTAAACCTATTTGCCTTTCATTCAGTCCACTAACACAAGTCAAAAGAAAGAAGCTTTTTCATTATCCAAAGTTGCATAACAAAGCTGAAAATCGTTAGCCAAACATAAATATCAAAAGAGTGATACTATTGTGTGTATCGATACGACCGTGACACTTGACGACATCTAATGATTAAAAGCGGAGATAGGTAGGTATAATTACCGAGGTATGTTCACTAGTTTATATTGTTAGTAGGATTCATTTCAATTGTTTGTTAGCTGTTATGCTTAAGTTAAATTTTCTGCGTATTATGCTTGTCATTAAGCTTTACCTAGCAAGTCAATAAAACCGAGTTATTATCATTCTGTGTTTTTTTATCCAACTTATTACAGCAACAATAAGCTATTCACTGTCGCGGGCCGGATGGATGACATTGGAGGGCCGGATTTGGCCCGCGGGCCGCAGTTTGGAGACCCCTGGATTAGAGAATCTTCAAAACCGCATGTTCACTTCTGGAACAAGGCGTGTTCGAAATGATTAGATACAGAAATACGTTCAATATTTAATTCATTAAATACATCTTTATTTCCCTTTAGAATAATAATTTCTTCTTTAATTATTTCTGCTGTTTCTTGCAAAAATATTCCCTATAAATAGCGGTTTAAGAACATCGAGTTGAAATTCCACAAATGGCAAAGCATTTTTTTTTTTTTTTTTTTTTTTTTTTTTTTTTTTTTTGCATTAATATTGATTTACCGTTGCGAATTTTATAATCTAATCAAAAACTTTTTTCGGATGTAAACTTGGGCCAAATCGTTAATAAAATACATGTATTTTTTGAGAATTTCAAGTTAGATACATAAATAGAAAATTACATTTTTAACTATCCTTAAGAATATTTACTATTTTAGAATAAACTGTATTATTATCCAGATAGCTGTGAGTGGACAAGTGTACCACAATGAGATTATTAAAGGTGAACCCTACGCTGACAGCTGCAGGGAATTCGTAAGGAAAATCGAAACTTCTGAAGAGATGTTTTGTAGTTCATTTCTTGTTTTGAAGTAGTAATTGTAAATTCTCATGTTAAAATTTTATATTTGCTGTTAGATAATGATTGTTAATTTTCATTTGTTAAGTTATTTAAAGGCAAGAAAACCATTAGAAATATACAAAATTTGAGCATTTTTAGAGCTGGGTTGATTTTTGGACTGTTTGGTATCCTTATCCTATTCGTGCAAAAGTATTTGCCAGTCAAATTTAAAAATTAAATCGATTTCTATCATATTAAAATTGCTATTTTTAAATGGAAATTTAGAATATTGATCTCAAAAATGTTTTCCCTTTTACAAAAGTTTTAGTATTTAAATGTAAATAATTGTTTAAGAACAACGAATTGAAATTACAGAAATGTAAATCCGAAAAGAAAATAAAAGAAATGGAAATCCAAAAATAAATGAAGAAATTTATCCGATATACAAAAGCAAGTATAAAAAGCTGCTCTTCCAAATATTTAAAAAAATATTTAGCATCGCAGATTGTTGCATGCATTATTTTTAAGATATTGAATGTTTAAAATTGCACGTGGCATTCTATTATTTTTTCACTACTTTTTGTCTTTTCTCTTAATAGAGAATTATTAAATGGATTTGTTATGGATATAATGAATTTATTTTAATTTCAAAATGAATAATTTGTTTCTTTTTTTTTTTTTTTTTTTTCAAAGCTTGGTTTATAAACAAGAAATGTTCTTTTAACAAAATTAAGGAATTGTAATCCTGTAAAAATATAATCACACGATCTTTTACTGGCTTTAAGCTATAGCAATTTAAATAAAATAGACAAAAATATATTCAGGTATCATATATTATGCATCTAAATATATCCACCTCCTTCATGCATTTTTTTCTCCGCGTTGAAAGTTAATTTATAAAATCTTGTTCAAAGGTATATCGATATATTGCTGCTCTGTTTCTATATATACATCATGGTTTATAACAACCCAAGAGTAGGTATTCCTTGATAAAGCTTTATTTAGGAGGTTATAATTGATTTCTTTTGGGTTTTAATGATTTCCTGGGTAATTTGTTTCACATTCTGTTAATGTATGTTTCGTATAAATATATTTCTTTTTTTTTATCTTTCAATGCAGTTCGTTAACCTTTTTATTATTTGTGCTTGGCAAATGGTTTTTAATTTCGTAGCTGCAACTTATGAAATTTTTTTTCTTGTTTTGACGGTTTGAATGACGGTTCACTTCAAGGTTTTGTATAGCGAATGTTAGTATTATGGTCTTATTTGACTGTTTTGATGTAGCACATGATAACGTACGAATACTGCTGCGTCATTCGTTATGCCAAATTGGTCGTGTTGCTGTTCATATCTCGCTAGTTCTCCTTTGATTCTTATATTGATATGTTGTGTTCTGTCCTTCAAAAATGCTTTTATCTATACGACGTTCGTTGAAATTTTCTATAAAATAAATTAGTTCCGATTTTTATATCAATAAATTTGTAATGCAATGGCTAGCACTTTCAAAATTTCTATGGTATTTACTAGAGTATTATCAAGTCCCATTAACTATATATAACATGATAATAGGATTGCATCTTAATGTATTTGAAAATATTATTTTAACAACTTTTAGTATTTATTTTTTTTAAATAAAAATTGAGCAGAATTAAATATTTTTCAGTATCTTATTATATTTGGTTTGTATTATTTTAAAATTAACTTAATAAAACCTATAAACTCTTTAAATTTTGTATTTCTTAAAAGTGATTTGGACGTAATATCGAATTTCCTTTTACGTCCTTTCTTTCTCATTTAAATTTGTTACACAAGCACTCGTGAGATACAAGAGATTTGTGAACACAATCGTAAATGTAATACCCTATTAGATAATAATAATGCGTGCATTAAATAGATACCTTGTTTACATAGTACTTTGAAATTCTACTGCGGTAATAATAATAAAATAAAACATATTTATTTAATTGGATATAATTATTTAAAGAGCACTCAACATAAATAATTAAAATGAATATCGTTTTAAACGGCATGAAAAAATATAGCATTGCTTTACCTTAAAGCGTATTGCATAGGCAATGAATGTGAGTGATAGAAAAAAAAAAAAAAGACATGCAAATTAATACTTATTTTGATACTTCAATTATTATGCGATTCAATAAGCAAGAAATATTTCCTTGTCAAAAATTTAGAATGTTAAATATTGATAGTGAAACATGTACGTTATTCGCATACATGTGTCCAGAAACATCCTCTCCGATTGATTAGAAATTATGATTGTGCCATCAATAAAAATTGCAAAGTATAAATAGTAACGCAAATTTTTTTTTTTTTTTTTCTAAACGGAGAAAAAAAAAAGTTTTCATACACGATACATACAGAAATTAACAATTTTTAACGTGATTTTTAAATGAAAAAGCTTTTTTATAAGAGCATTAAAAAAAATGTTAGTTTAAAGGCAAAATAGTTTTATATTAATAAACGTGCTCCCCCCCCTTTTTTTTTCAACCCCCGTCATGAAATTCCCGAGTCTATTCATCCTCAACTACATGTTATTCGATTGGACTCATTGCAAAATAAAAAATAAAATATACGATAATATTTTTTTAAAAAAAATGAGAGATCACCTCCATCTCAAGACTTCAGAGTTCAGAGAGAGTATTTTCTTTAGTTATTGTATTAGTAAATGAATGAATTTTTTTTTCTAATGCAGCTGGCAAACACTTAGACAGCTTGGCCATGGATGCCTTAAGGCAAGCGCTGCACAGACGTTACTCACTTTGCATTACCCAGGGGGCGCTTGTCACTTGAAGATAAGCCATGGACGCGGAGTAACAATGCCCCCGCAACACTCTACGATCCTATTAGACCGGGACCTACGGTTTAAAGTGGATTCCGAACCACT